>OMLF01005429.1:31972-43107 GCA_900302615.1 Holocentrus rufus | reverse complement strand
CCCCCCCAACACCCTGACACCCAACAATGGGGCTTCCACTGGAGTATTGGTTTAAAATGCATTTTAATGAGTGCAGATCACAGGATAATGAGGCTTTGTAACCACTTAGGAAGTGGATATGTGACTTTCAAACATCTGCAAAACTTAATAGCCATTATGCAATCACACCACCAAATTGATTCCTAAGATTCTCTGGTTTCCTTGTTAGGATCTCCGCCTGTAATTAGACCATGTTTAATTCTGGGAACTATGCTGTCTCTATTATGTGGTATTTGTTTACTGCGTAGGCATGGGAATTCTCCAATTTGATTTGTATCTCTAGACATTGTGCTGGTCTTGTGGTAGAGCATGGCAGTGCTTTGTTTTAGGGTCGGTGAACCATGAATTGAAGCTCATTCCACTGTAAGATTCTCCGGATAAGAGCATCACGTAAATGTGACCATAAAACTGAAGTCCACCGTCCTCATGGTCATCAGTCCAGTTCACTGAGTTTTGGACAAGCTGCAGTGGCTGATGGGGCCCATCTGTCACAAGCCTGCATCATCTGACAGGGCTTTAGTCAAGGCTTGTCCGTTACGACTGGAAAAACTTCATGGCATGATGTCAAACCAGGCCAACAAAAGTAAACCCCAAAAAAATAAGTAAATAAAATTCCAGACACTTCCAAGAGTCTTTGGCATTAAATCCCACATTTTTCAGTGACATACAGTAGAGAAATAACTTAAGTACTTCTTTGGATGTATTAAGTTGCACTTGGCACATTTTAAATTAAAAATATTTTGTAGGTCCATGAAGCTCTGCTCTGGCATCAGGATACATTTTGTGCATATCAGTAATGCAAACATGCAATGATATCTGTTTGACAAGTGTAGAAATGTTATGATCTTTCACAGGAATCTGAACACAGATTTTTGCTCATGGATGAAATTTCAGCGTATGCACTCATTCATGTTTTGGTTAATTCATATATGCGTGCAGCTACTTTCTCTTCCTCTCCCTCTGCATGAAAAATACAAGTGGTTCATAAAAACGTTTGACGTTGTGCCTGCGGCGATAGTGATTATACTGGGTGTGTTGACTCAAAAGCATAGTTCATCTATTTGTCAAAAGTTAATAAGAGCCTGCACACACCAGTCAGTCAAGCCTAAAAAAAGAAAAAAAGAAGATGGTAAAATGCAGCATTCTTTTAATTTGACTTGATGCAAAAAAATTAGAAAACAGAAACATTTCAGCCCATCTGAGCACTTGTCTTCACATAAATTTTTGCACCATGTCAGTTTAAAATAAGTTTCTACTGTCTCATCTGCTGAGCGTCTCTTTTTGAGGAAGTACAGAAGTGTGGTGACACACAGTACCAGAAGTGACAGACTTGTTTGTTGTTGTCTTTCGCCCCCTGGTGGCTGTTGCAGGACAACTGCAGCTCTGTGGCCAGTTTCCTGAGGAGCGCGGCCAGCAGCAGTGGCCTCAGGGACCTGGACGACGTTACTATCCCTGACTTTTCCGATGTGAGTCGGGTTTGCACCTGCAGGAGGCCACGGCTGTCCTGATCTGACCTGGAATCCTTTGTTGTTGTTTTTATGCCTCTTTCCTCTCTGTGCACTTAACCCAAACAGGAAGGATGAGGTGCACTGTGTGTAGAGAGTCTAACTTGGTGTCAGAGATTGTGTTGTGTTGACTGAGCATGGAGACTGCCAATGAACTCACCTTGTGACTGGGTTTTGTTCTGTTTAAGGTGCCAAGGTAAAGCTGACTATGAGTGCTTTGATGTTTTTGTTTTTATGCTCCTTCTGTTGGTTGAAAATTGTTTTTGGTTGGATGGAGGCATCATGGTTGATGTTCTTGTTGATGATGACCTGTTGCAGTGAAGGATTTTGGGACCAACTTACCCCTCTCTCCCTTCTTCATCAGTGTGTCTCGGTCCTGTGGCCTTTACATCGGCCTCTGGTGCTAAAGTTTGGTTTGCCCTGACGGTGTTTTGTTTTTGTCTCAACAGGTGGAAGACAGAGATTATCTCGAAAAGGTAAGTGGATCACACCACTAAAGAAAATAAAGCTTTATGAAGAGATGGATTTTGATTTTCTTCACAAGATTATCTATTTTTCTCTTGATGGGCTTTTGAAAAGTCACTACAGTTTGTATGAAGGTGATAGTCACTAAGTGTAGAGCATATGGATAACATTGGTTACAACATTTCTTTAGTTTTACAGCATTTTGCAGCTGTTACAAATATGGTAATCGTTTTTGTCGTCACTCTTCTCTCCCTCAGGGATCTCGAGCAGCTTCTGCCTTAACAGCAGCGACCCTCACCTCTTTAGGTGGGACTTCCTCCCGGAGAGGAAGTGGAGACACGGCTATAACTTTAGACACTGAGGCCTCCATACGAGAAATCAAGGTAAATCTTCGAAGGTGGAGATTCCTTTGGTACCTGTGGACCCATAGGAATCTTCTTAATGACCAAATTTGCTCAATGGACAGACTGGACACTTCCTGAGGGATTGTGGATGTAACAGTTGGTACATCCAGAGGGCCTTTGGAGGATTTTGCCATCATATAAGCACTGATTCACTTGTGGACACAAACTGGACAGAAAAGTAGAATGTTCAACACAGCTGAGTCTCACACACCTATTGCCTGCTTTAAAGGAAAAATCCACCTTACTGCTTAAACACTGTTTAAAAAAAACTGTTAGTGATGTTACTGGCATGCATTGAGCATCACAGATTGACAATGTATAACAGTGGGCAAAAGTCCAAAGGTGAATTTTACCTTTTCATTTCCAACATTGTCAAGTGTCATACTATATGGCAACCATCTCAGGATTATCAGCCAGGTAATCTATTGACCTGACTGGGAATTCCCATTTCCTCCAGTCCAGCCCTGTGCTTCCATGTCATTTCTTTCCTCTGTGCACCGATGTCTCTGTTACTGTTCTCATTGCTCTGTCACCAAACTTTCTGCTTTTACCTTTTTCGATGCTGTCACGCCATGCCTCTCCGCTCACACCTGCTGCACTCTTTACCCCAGGAGATTCATGAACTCAAGGATCAGATTCAAGATGTGGAAACCAAGTACATGCAGAACCTCAAAGAAGTCAAGGTACAAATCTGAGTCCCTTTAAAAAAGATGCAACTCCTGACTCGCTGTCATTAACCAGAGGGTTTGCTGTCCCCAAACTTGCACTGGTTGTTGGGAGATTCCCTAACTAAATCCAGTAAGTCAGTGCACCCAAGTAGCACAAGGGATAATTAAAGTGAAGAAATGGACCTCTCCTGGCAGAAATAAGTGAACCAACTAATAAATATCTCTCAATCCTTTACTTAAAATGAAAATTTCTACTAAATGCAGAATTAGAGAGTAGACTTCTAAACATGTTTTAAGCTCTCTTAATTATTATAAATCTGTTGTCTGTATTAACTCTAGATAGGTGGACTGACCATGCTGTATTTCCCAGCAGCACCGTGCTCCACACTCAGTTACACACTTAGAAACTGGCAAGCAAAGAGTGCATCCGTAGTGTACTGTTGTGATCCGAACAGTGTTGGAGGTTCAGTGCCCTGCTCAAGGATACCAGTGTTGGTGTTGCTGAAAACATGCATGTTCATCCACTTCCCCTGTGCACATTTTCCAACTGTTGGTCCAACTCCAAAACTGGAAATCTAACCGGCAAAGTTGCAAGCTGACTTCTCTAATCCACATGTTACTGTCATTCATCCATGTGTGTGTGAATTCTTCATTAAATCTGTAGGTCAAACAGTGTTTACCTTTAATTTGTATCATTCATTATAGCCTCCTGATCAGAGTTTCCAGTTGGTCAGATGCAGAAAAGTATACTAATTTGACTTGTAAATAGATTTTCCTGTGATTCTCTGAATTTTTTGGCATTGATTTTATCGTCCTATGCGACAAGCTCCATCCATCTGGTACTCCACGCATATCATTTGCAGATATTTAGCAGAGCTTGGTAAGCCTTGGCGTTACTTTATTAATGAGAAGACAAGGAAGGCAGCATCTGTACTCATACATGTACGATTTTCATTTGATGACCCCTTATTAGGACGCCTTAGTGGAGGTGGAGGAGAAGTACCGCAAGGCCATGGTGTCCAACGCCCAGCTGGACAACGAGAAGAACAATCTGATGTACCAGGTTGACACGCTGAAGGACTCGCTCATGGAGCTGGAGGAGCTGCTGTCCGAGTCACGCCGTGAATACGAGGAGAAAGTCAAGGTACAACAGGCGGAGTGGTCATGTTTGAATCAGAGTATATGGATTACGCCACATGATACTAGATAGTTCTAGCGAAAATGAAAGGCAAATAAATAAAGGGATTGAATACAAAAGATAGGATAGCAATAGGAGACTTCACTTTAATTGCTTAAGGGGTTTGCCTGGCCAACCAGACTTGGATATGAGAGAAGAAGCAGTCGACTGTTAGGTGTACAGTAGGACTTTAATCTCTTGTTGCACTAAACATATTCCATTGAAACCTTTAGAGGTGTTAATTAGTTGTTTAATACCTGAATTCTAACATCAGCTGTGATCTGATCCATGCAGTGTATGTTCTGGTGAGCTCTTGATTGACACCAAATAATTCAAACAAACTTTTAAAGCATGGTAACTTGTGTCCTTGGCTGCCAAAACGATCAGTGTTTTGGAACCAATCTCTTCATTAACTCTCTAACAGAAGCCCAGTCCTTTGTTGCCAAGCCCTCTCTCTCTTGTCCCTCACAGGAGTTCGAGCGAGAGAAGCATGCCCACAGCGTGCTTCAGTTCCAGTTCAGTGAAATGAAAGAGACGCTAAAACAGAGTGAAGAGCTACTAAACGTGAGTACAGGTGTCCCATTTGTTCCCAGGTATGAGTGTGTGAAACTGCGTGAGCGTGAAGCAGAGTGCAGAACAAACTGCATGTTTCCCTTGGAGAAATGATGGTATTAAAAAAAATCAACAACCGGCTGCCTTTCACGGAATAATTTTTACTTTTCGGGTGCTGCTGTAGAAAGGCTGCATGAAGGGGTGCAGATTTCAGTGTACTGTCTCTTTACCTATATGCTTGCACTGCTTATTTTTTCTCTGATTTCTCGCTCTGCTTTTCTAACCTTTCTTTTGCCCTTTCCTGCTGTTCAGGAGATCCGTCAGCTGCGTATGAAGCAGGACGGTTTTGTTAGGGAAATATCTGACCTGCAGGAGACTGTGGAATGGAAGGATAAAAAAATTGGGGTATGGCTTTTGAACCCTGACCCAACAGTTTTTGTTATTTATCGGTTTACTCTGGGTTTGCCATTCACTTTTGCTTAGTTATGATTCATTCTTTGCTTGAAACCTTTGGCCTTCTTTTACTTCCTTATCACCTTTTGCACTTCCTCTTCTCCACTTCATCTCTGCCACTTGGGACTGTTGCTCAGGCCTTAGAGCGACAGAAAGAATATACAGATGCAATCCGAATTGAGCGAGATGAGCTCAGAGACGAGGTGGTCAAGCTGAAAGATATTCTGAAGGTACTCGGTGTGAAATGATTGTTGTTTTGTTGCATTTCTTTTTAGGAGTGTAAATTCAAGCTGCTGTGTGTAGTTTTAGGGGGTAAATCTTAACCTTTAAAATGTCAAAGTTTTCTAGAAGGAAAACCGGATCCTGAAATATTGTTTGAAATTCAAGTAATTGATCAGTAATTGTTTGGTCCTACTGTCCCCCTGTGCTTGCAGTACAAATACCTCCCAGGTTTTTGCTTTACTTTATTTCAGGTTTATTTCTTAAATATGAGATTTGTGTTTGCAAATTATTATTATATGAGGCATCTTTTATTAAATAATGCATCTTGATTTTGCAGCTCATTTTCAAGTTGTGAGACCTACAGCACTAAACTTCACCCTCTTATTTTGTCCAGAAACATGGAATAGTGTTGGGACCTGACCTGAACATCAATGGGGAAATCGTTGAGGCAGAAACCGATGGGTCATCCAGTGGAGATCCTGCCTCCCGACTGGCTCAGGATTCACAGACTTCCCCAACGGAAGGGAACAGTATGCTCGGTAAAACACACTGCAGAAAAGGATCATTGCATGCCGCCTTAATGCACAGCTTAGCACAAAGCTAAAGGCTTTCATTCCAAAATACTACATATCCATTCTGTGGAAAAGGGTTACCTCTTGACTCGGTTATTTGAAAAATACAGATGATTGCATGGTCTAAAACGTCACTATTCAGTAAATAAAAATAACAAGTAGCTTCATTGCATTCACATTCATGCCATTTTTGCAGTCTAAGTGTCACATTTTTCAAATGTTGGATATTTTCATTTGGAATGAACTCCTTAGCTCTGTTACTGCCCAGCAGTGTTATGCACCTACAACATTTAAACCTAACTCTGTTTTGCACTGCCTTTATATTTCTTGCACTCTTTCATAATCTTACATTTAACTGACAAAGCCAGTGGCAGCTTACCTTCAAAACTGTCTTCATTACTAACTTTTTGGCTGTCGTTTTATTTGCTCTTGCACCATTTAATTATTTAACTTTATTTTTATTCATTTCATTGTACATCAGTCAATCAAAATACACGTTGTATGTATAATTAGTACTGAATGGAGTGACAGTGTTGTAAAGTTGTTAGTTTTACACTGACAGGGCTCGGTGGCAGGTCTCTGCTGTCTTGTTGTCTTCTGTAGTGGCTTTTTAAAAAGTTTAATTTTAAGGGTTTTTCTAAGTTTGCTTTTGGTGTAGCAAATTTACATAAGAGTAGTTGTATAGACTAGAGACAACATTTTAATTGAACTATTGCATACATGTTGCATACATGTATTTCCCTCTACGAGTGCCATAAGCAGTGTTGTGTGTCAACTGCTTATTGACCAACGACGACAACCAAAATCACTCTGATAAAATTTTTTCCAAAGGACCGATCTCTCTTCTATCTTGCTGATGCAAATGGGATCAAGGACTTCATTTCGGTGATCTGCTCTTCCTCCTGTTCTTCATAATTTTTGATGTGCTTTTCATGGTTGTCCTCCTTGTCTTTTTCCTACTCTTTCTTGCTGCTGAATCAGTCTAGAGTCTCCTGCACTATCTTGATTTCCGCTGTTGTGCTTTTTGGCCAAGGTAAAAAAGTTGAAAGTCATGTATCAATTCGTCCTTTCTTGGCCCTCCATCATGGTCTGCTCTTCATGATCTCTCAGGCAGCGCACAGGAGATTCAGGTGAGAAGTAGCCGAGAGGAAGATGTGGATCCAGAGCAGCATCAAGAAATGCTCGAGGAAGCTAAAGAGAGCCCCTTGAGCTCTGCAGCACCCTGTAATCTTGCTAGTGTTTCCACATCTAGAGAAGAAGAACAGGCAAGCTTGCCCACAGTCGAGGACACTGTTGGAGAAAATGGCTTCAGCAAGGACTCTGATGTTGAAATGAATGACTCTCAAATCACAGATACAAAAGATAAAATGATTCATAATTCTGAGTTTGAAGCTATTGTAACAAGTCCTGAAGAAAAAGCTACAGGGTCAGGAATTGTTGAGATGGGAGATACAGGGGAAACAGGAAAAGAGGAGATAGGAACAGAGAAAGTTAATACTAGTGAATCAGAAAATGTACTCACTGAGGGTAGTGATGATGTCAGAGAGACATGTAACAGACTCTCTGAAGAGCAAGTAAACAAACCAGAGGAAGTTGAGGCAAGTAAATCAACCATGAGCAGTGCTGACTTGTGTCCACGGCAAGAAGCCACTGAAAATAACAGGAAAGTAAGTCTGCCTGATGATTCAACCACAGCCACATCAAATACTGAAGCTCAACACGAGGCTGAGAATGTTGAAGAGGCAGAGGAGTTAGAGGAAGTCTCCAACAAATCTCAGACTCAGGGTGCTGCTGCCACGGGCAAGAAGAAGAAAAAGAAGAAGAGGGGCAAGAAGAAGAAGGGAGGGAATCAGGATGATGAAAACCAAAAGAATGATGCAAAGGAAAAAAGTATTGTGGAGAAGGAAAATAAAACAGAGAAAGATATAGAGTTGGCTACAAGTAATAAAGAACCTGCCAAAGAACCTGAGGTTGTTGATTCTTCCATTGAAACTCTGAAAGAAGCAAGAATGGATCAAGGTGAGGCTGATCAGGATAAGCAACATAATTTGGAAACAGAGGAACCAAAAGTGTTGGAGTCTGTAATAAGTCTTGATACAGAATCTGTTGACAGTAAAACTAATCTTACTGATAGCTCCCAAACTACCAAAAGCACTGATGACCATGATGGAGAATGCACTTCAAATGTAGATAACTCTAAATATGAAGAAGAGGTCTCAATTAAGTCTGGAGTTGCTCAGATTGAATCAGGAATTACTGATAGTGCAGTGGTTGAAGTTGGGTCTGTGAATGATGTCAAATTAGATGATGTCAAATTAGATTGCACAACTGATAACCCTGAAAACAGCTTAGAAACCAAAAACAGTGAACAAAACCTTGAGGTTGAATCACAAGATACAAGTAATGCTCATGGAGCCACTGTAGAGTCTGAATCCACAAACAACTCTAAGAGTGAGGACAACAAGTTGGTCGCCCCATCAAGCACTGATAACTTCTTTGACTGTCTTGAGAGCTTACCTGGCTCAGAAGCGCCACTGGAGTCTGAGCAGTTCACAGTGACAAACCCAGGAAATGACCTCATGGAATCAACTGGGGAACCTTTTGAGGTAACAGAGGCAGTCAAGGATGAGGAGGAGCCAGGAGTAGAAATGGAACAGAAATCCTTTCCTTGCACTGATTCTGATCATGATAACGATCAATCAGAGCTAAGATTGGAAGGGACAGGAGAAGAAGAGCTGAATGGGGGATTGAGGGAAGATTCACCTCAGCAGGACGACTTCTCAGTGCCAGCCCCAACAGATGCAGAAATAAGTTGTGAAGGAGCATCATCAATGGAATGCAGTGATGCATTCGTCCCTGAAAAGAGCCTTTCAGAGACGGAAATTGAAGCAGAACATTCTGATGATATATCTAGTAGCCCAGTAGAGAGCCAAGATTTGAACACAGCACACTGTGTGGATCAAAATGATGAATCAAAGGCTGAAGATTCCTTGGAAACAGAAGAGAATGATACCATCGGGATAGTGCAGACAGCGGACTCTGCAGAAGAAGCTACTGAGATTGGTTCCCCTGTTGAGCAGGACAGTGATGGAGGATTGACCATTGCTGAAGATCAACAACTAAATAGTCAAGATGACCAGGAAAGAGAAAAATCTCCTCTTCCAGTGGAAACTCAACAATGTGAGTCCAGTGAGGACAAGCCAGATGATAGCAACTTATCCCAACCCACCCAGCAGGATAGCGAAGAAGAGGAGGATGAAGACGAGGAAGGGCAGTCGTTTGACTTTGATGATATGGACATGGAGGCAGCCATAGCCACAAATGACACTTTAAATACACCACGGGACCAAGTTGAGACAGGAGTTGAAGTCATGTCAGAGGAAGACAACAGTGGTAATTTAGTGTCTCACCAATGTGATCCAGTGCCAAATGAAGGCATGGAGCCACCGCTGCAAACAGAAGAGGAACCTGTTGAAAGCAATGAAGAGAAGTGTACAGCTGATGAGGGCAGCAAGGCAGACATACAAGATGAGTTGGGTAGTGTCTCTCAGGATGACTCAAATTCAATGGATAAAGAGGAAGCCTCATCTGAAAAGGGGGGAGATGAACAGCAAAACACTGTGGAAAAGGAAATAGGAGTAGCAGATGAGTCCATTTTAGAGGAAGCAAAAGTTGGGAATGTTGGAGAGCTGGATATTGTAGAAAGCAACAGTGGTGAGGAAGTAAACCAAGAATTATCTTTACCAGTAGAGCAAGGAGAAGATGCCATTAAGCATGAGTTGCAGGGAGAAAAATTGGTCAATCAAAAGACTGAGGACAATGTAGCCAGCAACACAGGAAAAGATTCAAAACAGAACGGCAAGAAAGGTAAAGCAAAGGGCAAAGACGAGTGTAAGATGACTTAGTATACTGCATAAAGGTCTGCATAAAGGTCCTCATCTATTTTTTGCTTGTTTACACTTTTGTAAAAGCAAAAAAAAACAAAATCCAATGCAAATTATGTCATTGCCTTTATTCATTCCAAAGTCACCATAAGTGCACGTTCTTCAGTCAAATTTGTATAGACAGCCTGAGATCCAAACACCGACTTTCAATAAATGTGTAGAAAAAAAAATCTAATGTAAACAGCTAAATTTCACTGTTAAGACATGATGACACAACATAGAGACAATACTGCACTTGATGTATCAGAGAGCGTATTTATTTTGATATTGATGCACATTGTTCATGCTGCTTGTAATATTTTATTAGTTATTGTTAACAATAACTTTGATGCTCTGCAAGAGCATCACAGAACTTTTTTTCATATTCTAAACCGGAGAGGAAATTATCCCTCCAGCAACTCATTCATGTAACTGTTCATTTCTTGGCCTGTTTTCAAGCAAGGCAAATATGTTCATAATATGTTCGTAATTCTTAGTTATTGATTATGAATCATCATTGTGAGCTAGCTGTTACATGTTGTAAATGTTATGCTCATGGTTAACATGAACAATCCTTAACCAGCCTGTTCTGTTTGCAGTTGTTAATAAGAGACTGATGATTGATTTAAAAAAAAAAAAAAAAAAAAATAGTCGGTTTTATCTGCAGGAGCCAGAAATTATGGAGCACGCAAAAATACTGTCTAATGTAATGCATTTGTTGCACTTAATGGAAGTGATGGGTGTAAGGCAACCACAGTTAAATGGACAGAAATACCTTGCTACTACCCATTTGAAATGTTGGTCTTAGTGCATTTTTGTAACATTACTTGTATGACATGCTCTCAATTAAAGAAAAAAGTTTCAGCCCTTTACAAAAAATATTGCAACAAATTTCTGATTGAGATCGAACTCATTAATGTTTTACAGTCTGTTATAATTCCATTGCATTGACATTTAAAGGTTCAGAACTCCATATTCTTTCATTATGTAGCATGGGAGTAGCCCTAAGATCAGTGTGACCTTGCATTGACCACTTATCCACAGTTTCTGCATGCTAACTCCCCCACCACACACACACATACCCCACCACTTCCCTGCGGATCCCTGCTCTGTTGCATGCATGAAGTGAATAAAACACCTCCAACCCCGACCCAG
>OMLF01005425.1:2093-12829 GCA_900302615.1 Holocentrus rufus | reverse complement strand
CTCTTCTCCTCGTCCATCCCTCTCTCCTCAGATTCCTCTCCTCTCTTTCACTCTACATCTGGCCTCCTTCTACTACCTGATTTATCCTGTTTCTCTCTCTCTCTCTCTCTCTCTCTCTCTCTCTCTCTCTCTCTCTCTCCCTCCCTGCTCCTCTCTCTCACACTCGGGCTCATTATAGGAATGCTCTGACCCTTGGGGACTTCACTTACTTCTCTCTCCCTTTCCAGTCCACAAACCTCGGAGTTGGACAAAAGGCAGCTGAAAGGCAATTTGAATTTGAAACAGGGGCCACAACAAAAACATGCAGCTCCCAAATGGAGAAACTTTAGGAGACTTGGAGCCAGCTATTGAGAGATACCAGCCCTCACACTCACACACGCACACATGCACACACACACAGACACACACACAGAGAGACACACATAAATACAAATGTGATTCTGACACTATCCAGCCAACTAGCTCAATGTAGTGTAAAGAAAGCAGCTGCTGCAGAGAGAGAGAGAGGTGGTGGGGGGTGGATGGGTGTGGGGGGGTGACAGAGCCTGAGGACAGGATTGAATGTGGGCACCAGGGGTCCAGCGGGTAGGGCTGTAGATCAACACACACACACACAGCCACAAGCTGCACACTGATCAGCTAGTCGTCAAACAAACAAACACACAAAAAATAAACAGCAGGCATAGAAACCACACAAGGGAGAGAGAGAGAGACAGAAGAGAGAGAGAGAGAGAGAGAGAGAGAGAGAGAGAGAGAGAGAGAGAGAGAGAGAGAGACTATCGCTTCCAGAGTTTCGCAACTCATTGGATATGAAACGGAGGTTTTCTGTTCCAAATTTTTTTTGCAAAATCAATATTGAAAAAAATTCCACATGTGGGAGTAAAGGGAGTCACAAATTAACCCATTACCTGGACATATACAGGTTGGGTGAATGACAATGAGGTATCTGAATGACAGCATATTGCACATTATAGTTGCGATCATACTATATAATGATCTTGATCAATACATCGCTGTCAGCCATTTTCAATCAAATGATCCATATAAGTCAATAACCAATCAATAGATGGATGGTGAGGCGCCTCTTCAGACTCGGGACCGCTGAAAGCTGTATGTGCGTGGCTGCAAGCTACGCAGTATGAAATTGAGAATTAAAACAAGGAAACATATAGGCCCTGAAAAGCGGAGGGTTATCGATCAGCCCGGCGATGTGGATTACTCATTTTCACCTCAAAGTAATTTCCTCACGATTCCTCCCACTATCAAGGAGCGACACGATGCAGGGCTACCCAAAAGCATCAAGGCGCGACAGAGCCTGTGCCCCCAGCGCGCACCGCCACCAACACCCACAGCAGACCTCAACACTCAACAGCTCCCCGGTCACTTACCTTGATTTTGGGGGGTAAAAGGTGCACCCGGGACCACGGACCGTACGAGTCAATTCGTGCGTGCCCCCGCTGGATACCAAAAAAAGAAAAGAAAAGAAAAATCCGACAGAGATCAGAGGAGAGAGGAGGCTCGTTTCGCCGAGTGCGTACCCGATCCTGTGTAGGGGTTTGGAAACTACTCCTCCCTGTCGCACCTGTCTCTGGCAAAAACTGATCCCGTACGCCGGCCTGACATCCCTAAGACAACTGTCTCAGGGGTTGTGTGTCCATGCCGCCCCCCTGCTAGTCTCAACACACATGCACACAACACCACCTGTCCCCGGTGCAAAACAGCCCACAAAGAGCTTCTATGTCGCGCAACGACACATGGCATTCCCCGTTAGTCTCTGCAGCAATACTCCCTCGCGGACAGCCGTCCGGGATCCCCAAGTAATTTGGAAACGCTGGAAGCTGTGAATGATGAAAAAGGGGGCTGATTGCAATAACAACCCATCAAGCACTCCACTGGCACCAAACCAGCTGCAACGTTTGGAAATTACATCTGCCGCTCTCTCCGCTCGCCCAGTTGTGTTATCAATCTCCTGTCCCCACAATAGTTGGTCTATTTTGCTGCTGCGCACGACTTCTGTTCTCGCCAGTAGGATGTCATTGCTGCGTCTTTTCCACCTCGGGTCTCACTGAAAGGAAAGGCTGTCCTTCTGTCTGGTATGCGCCCACTTCCAAGTAGAGCCAGCCCCGCGATTCAGCGCAGAGCAAAGTCCCATTCATCGGCTTATGAAAAATAGTTTTTTTTTTTTTTCTTAATTCCTTGGACTACACTCTGGAGCTTTGTCAAGGTGGGAGGATCACAGTGTTTGTCTTCTAGCGGTTGTATGGGCTACAGCATCTCCAGCACTGCTCCCTGCTGTCATCCACAGAGACTCTAAAAGCCTGTTAGTGCCAAAACCTGAAGCAGAATTATACAGCGACTGGAATGGAATTGATTAATGACTAATTGAGTTTTATTCGGAGCCGTCAATTCACTAAACCCTGGCGGATATCACAGCCAGTCTAATGATTGGCACTCCCAACTTCGAAACACTCTCATATGGCTGAATTTCTGCTAACAAAATGACTAATGACTGATGAGAAATTATTGTGTGGTCGTCAACTTACCCAGAGGGTTAGAAGGCAAATTGGACCTGAATGAGCCCCAAAAAACAATGAAAGTAAATAGGAAAAAAAAAAAAAGAAAGGAATAGAATCTCTGGTTTCCTGTGTATTTTCTGTGGAGGATTGCGCAAAGTCCTTAGGCTAAAGTGATACCACAAATGATTCAGACCAATTTTTCTATAACAAGCATAGCTTCATTTACTGGAAGAGCAACTCATCAAGTGATTAAACAATAGAGAGAAGTACTCTACCAGGAAATATTGCGTCAGAAAGTGGATCCATGACAGTCTAGGTGCTTCAAACTGTCCTAACACCATCAGTGGCACTGAGTGAAATATGATTTTTAATATAGAGATATCTTTTTATACAGTAGCCTTCCTGTACCAGAATTTTTTTGTTTGTTTGTTTTGAGTTCTTTCTTGTCAATTGTCATTTTCCTTTTTCACACTGTTATATTAATAGCGTCCTCAGAAACCAATTACTAGAACATAAGGGTACTTTATTTATCACAAAAAATATTGTGATGGAGGTCTGGAGAGAAGGCTGTTTGAATAATAACACTTATTAATATTTAGAATGGAAAGTTCAACCATGAATCATTCAGCTGGACCACAAATAATACTCACTCTACATTTGAATTCAACTAAACACTGTACTTGGGTGTAATTGGATTCTGTAGAATTATTTTTGCAGCGCAGGTCTTAGTTCATTTGGTTGGAACACTTTGTTTTGATTAGAATTCCTAAAAGTCCTATTCTCTGTAATTTAATAACACAACTCAGGAACTTGAGGCCTGATTTTTTTTAATTTCCCCAGCAGTATCCATCCTTGAGCTCTTGGCTTTACTGTGTTTGCATCATTTCATTGAATATAAATTAGCACAACAGAGGAATAATTTAGCCTCATTACGTCCCAGTAAGTCTCCAGCCAGACCTATAGCTGAGAGTTTTGGGCTGTGTGTGAAGGGATATAAATATTAAATCAGTTTTGTCCTTCAGTAAAACTTCCTGTAACATTGTGTACATCCTCATGCTAACCACAAACAGGGCTGCAAATGGCCTGAAACATCTTCAGAAGGCTATATGCCAACATTTTAGACCATATAGTCAATTTATTGCAGGATAACGTCAGTCGATGATGTTGGCACTGTGTTATATCTGTTAGGAGTTAAGACTTATGGGCCCAGGCCCTGAAATGGTTCGCCAGCCATACCCACTTTTAAGCTGCGATTCATGAATAATGAATTGCAGAAATAATGACTTTCAGGCTTGTAGGCTCATGGCTTATGTGTCTAGCTCACTGTCCTTAAACCTGAGCTCACCATCTTAATATAAATACTCCAGGCAATCTGACAGCCCAGTTGATACCGTATGCTCATGAGGGCTGGCAGGGCAGATGCTTCTAATTTGGGAGAAATACGTACAAAATATCTGCTCTTACTGTTGGACGTGATCTGGCATATCGTTATTTCATAAAGGATTTCATTCCAAAAATCTAATTATTCTGGATCGCTTCCTCATGTACATTGGTCAGTTTTCAAATCGCAGACTATTACATCCAATAGAACTATTTTACAAGTAAAGGTTTTGAAATAATAGCATCAATAACACTTAATAGTGACGTTTGCTTTCTTCTCAGCAGCAACTTTGGGTGTCACATTTCTTGACACACTGGAAGTTTGTTTTGTAAGAAAGTCATCTGGGCTCCTGCTGTCTGGATGTAATCTTGACATGCTGTTTGATGTGTTATTGTCACAATAATTCCTGAGCAATCATGCAGCTGCTGTAATGATGTTGTTTTTTTGGGCCCTCTCATGTGGCCTACTCGTCTCTGGTGTTAACATTATTGCAGGTCACTTGTCTGACTTTGAACATCCTCTGGATCGTGTTTTGTTTGCTTGTTGTTTGCGGGGCTTTTTTGTTTTATTCATCTTCACTCATACACACAGACACTAAAATTGCCCGTACTTCCAATGTCATACTTGTTAACATCACAGTTCCTCATTTTGCAGCTTCCCTCTCTGGGATGATTGTGTGAATTAGAGTCCAGAGGGCGGCTGCTGGAGTGAGTTTGGTGGTTGACTGTGGTTACATCAGAGAGGACACCGCTCCGTCAGCAGTATCATTATCCAGGTATAGTGCAATAGTTTGACCAACACTGGAATATTGATGAGCTCTCCTCACTCACTGCATTTCTTTCTCTTTCACTCACACACACACAACCTGTACATCCCATGTGGCCCCCAAGAACCTGTAAGGGTAAACCGAGGTTCTGCAGTCCATCTTCATGTAACATTCAGCCAACACATGTAACTGTGAAAAAGATAGCTTTAGATGCCTGGGACAATAGGGAACAAATCAATTTAAAGTGTGAAATGAGTGCAACCCTGTCTTTTCAGAGGGAAGTGAAAAAGCATGTCAGTTTCCCCATGTGTGCATGTGTGCATGAGTGCACAGATGCGTGCATGTGTGCTTAGCCTGTGTTTTAGTCCCCTGCTGTTGCACTGTTGCTCCACCCCACAGAGGAGTTATTTGGGAAATCCTGCAGTGCCAATGCAGGAGAGACGCAGCGAGGGAGGGAGGACCTCTACAATGGCAGACAACGCTGCTACAGCTGACAATACTGTGTTATAATTTTAAACAACTCACCAAAAGTTTTTTTTAATCCCCAGATTAGCTTTATTATACGGGTTTCAGCTGCTTTGCATAGCAATGATTCAGGACAGAGAAACTTTGAGCCATTTTCAACAAAAGAACTTCTGCCATTTCATCTCCTGTCAAAGTCTGTGGAGAATGGGATGCTGGCAATAAATAAATAAACAAAAAAACGTTTTGTTCTTCCTTTTCCTTTCATCCCACTCACTGTGTCAGAGCAGGCAGGCAGTAGACCTGAGCCAGATAAGAGCTGCATGAGAAAGCGAGAAAGCTTAGCAAAAAAAACTACGACCTTTGATGGAGAATGCACTTTTTAATCTTTCAACAACATGGGGAAAAGGGGAAGGGCAGCGCAGCCTTCCTATCCCCCGAGGTTGGAAGGCAGGAGAGAAGAGTGCTGTGTGTGTGCGCGCGTGTGTGTGTTTGTTAGAAGTAGAGAGGGGAATATGCTGATGCCAAAGTTAGATCAGTCTGACTCTTCACAGCGAGAGGTTTTGTCTCCAAACTTTCATTCCAGCATCAGAGGCGTCCACAAGGCAGGAGCCACGGCCATCGATGGAGAGATGTGAGGATAATTTGAAGATCCCTCGCCCTGCAACGTGACCACTTTTTTTTAATTTTCCTGTATAGTTCACCAAACGGCCAAAGAAAACACACACCGCATATGAGGTTCATGTGATCAGACACGTTCACTGTCACAGCCTCACCCGCCCGGCAGTCATGAGAACTGTCACACTGCAAAAACTCCCATCCAAACAACCTAAAAAATATAGTTCAATAAATGAATGAAGTGGTTTCAAATCCCTAGTTTTCGCATTGTAACCGCTTCATTAATCATAAGACAAACCCATAAAACCTTCACACCACCAAAACAAGCCATGGATAAAACTGAAATGAAATACGATGCTATTAAGTGATTTTAACCAATAAAGTTTATTTTTAAATGATTGCTGTAAAAACAAGAACATAATTTGAACAACTTGGAGTGTGATTACAGGAAGTGACAAATTTGTGAGTGATGAGACGACTCAAAACAAGTTTCCTCAACCCCATAAATATACTTACAAATAGAAAATGTGCAAATAAACATGTTGAATAAAAATAGATTCCTCTCTGTCTCAGTTTCATTCCAACAATTTCTCCTTTTATTTCAGTAAATTAAAAGATGGATGTACAGACGCCTTTGGAATTAACTACACAAACATTACTTTGCCCATCTGTTCCCACTTTCCATCGACTGAATGCAGCTCTATCTATTACAATATAAAGGAAAGTCTCATGAATTCAGTATTTTCAAACTTGAACTCTGGTTGGATCCAATATATTGGTAAAGTGGAAAGGTTTCATCATGTTGAGTTGAATTATGTTGAGTTTTTTGACTGGGATGTGATGCTTTTCTTTCTACTTTGCTCACACACTCATTCATATTACAAACCATGCCGGTAGTCAATTAAATCTTGACCTGACACACAATTTGCATATTAAACTCACGGGATGTTGATTTCACTGAGGGTTTTAGATTAAATGAGACATCTACTGCAGGATTACACCTGATCAAAATTCCAGTGTGATAAAAACATTAAAATACCTTGTCAAGAACTGGTCACATCCAGTCAGCTGCAAAACAATAGAGAAAAATAACAAAACTGCCCTTGATAGCGGTCATCCCAGCTCACAGACACTGTTTCAATATTCAGAGAACATCAAGGCAGAGATGTCCATTTTTGATCGTTCCGCTTCCCAGAGTTATATGTAAACAGTAAACCAGCAAGACCTGAACAACAAAGTTTTATTGGTTTTGTCCATGTCCATGTTATTCGGATATTCAGGCAATCAGTGGAATTGGTTTTTCCATTGCCGGGCACTGTCATTTGAGCTAACTCCAAAAAATACAGCCACAATTAATAAAGTAAATTTATGTACTGATTAAGTATAAAGTTTAAATAAAATATTAAATAATTTACAGGATATACGGACCTGATCAACTTGTAGTAAATTAGGTGGGACCAATCTAGGTGACTGTATTATTACTGAGAGGCGCTGCCAAGGCAGCCATCAATCTGCCAGCATGAATGTGGTGCAGAGAAGATGAGGCAGAGGAAATGAAGAGGAGGGGGAGATGTGGAAAGGTGGGATGAGGAATGGAAAGAGTCCAAAGAGAGAAGGCAAGAGCATTTTTAAAGGGAAATTTGAAGTAAAAGATCCCCGAGAAAATGGTGAAAAGGTATAAAAAGAAGGCAGCGAGAGGAATTGGAGATCAATATGCAATGTAATAAGAGATATATTTTATAAACAGAGAGGAAGAGGAAAAAAGCAAAAAGTGCAGGATCAATATATAATGCAGTTTGCCTCACCTCTTTTTGTCACCACAGATAGCAACACACCAATCCCTTTGTTTGGGTAAGGGTCACAGTAGTAAGCCATCACTGTCAAAACTCATACAATCACAACACTAAAAGACCATAAATATTTCAGGGCCAGTCTTCTCTTCGCATGTTTGCCTCTTCACCTCGGTTGCAGCTGCTGACCCGTTGTTAGGGCTCTGGGGTGAAATAACCTCTCTAGAATAAACAGGGGAGACCCAGAGGAACAGAGGCTGGCATTCAAAAAGTGACGGAAAGTCATCAAGCACAGTATGAGGAAATTGTGCATTCTCTGTGGAAATAAAGCTGAGACTGGTTGCTCGTCAAGCCAAGACCAAGTTCTGCTATTTGTCTCTTTTCAGTTTGTATGTTGCATGCAGTGACCTGCAGTTTCTCATGCACTCCAGCAGCAGATAACAAATCTTATTTTAGACTCTGTTATTTTAAGGTCCACAAGAGGTTCCCCACAAATCATTTTTTCAATATGTTTTGGGCTGAAGGCACAACAATAAAAGGTCTGTAGCCAATTAAGTAAGTCCTTGCAGGGCAATTTTACTCAAAAGATTAAAGACAGTTACTCTTACAAAGAGTTAAATGTATAAAGTTAATGACTTTTATGAGCTTTCATTTTGGGCTTTCATTTTATAAAAGAACAAGGATGTGCTCATACCTCCTTGCAATTGTTATGCCCTCTGATGCACATAATTAGTATTTTTTTTAGTCTATTTCGCTTTTGAATATGGACAGATAGACCCAAGGCTATGGAGGGAAATAAGCACTGAGATGGAAAGAGAGCGGGAGAAGCTGGAGCTACAGAGAAGCATTGTTATGATAATGTCATGTTATCAGATTCACAAGGGAGTGTCAATAAATATTTATCAAAAGGAACAAAAGAGGATAGTCAGGCGCACATGAACTTAATGCGGGCCTATATAATCAGCTAAATAGCTCTAATCCTTGATTAAAAACATTTGCATACTGCATATCTCCATATTAGTCTCGGTCCTAGACTGGGCTCAAACCGATTATTGATCCATTACATTCTGATCAATGAGCCCCTCCCATGGGCAAGAATGAAAACAGTGACCATGCCAATATGTGCCTCATGGTTAGCGGCCTCCTCTCTCTTTATCACTTCCACATGATGGAGCGGGTCCTGAGCACGTGCAGCTCCTGCCACGGTTATGACTTATTAATCTGCTATTGGGCAGAATATTGTAAGGGCAAAAGTTCATATCAAGTTTCAAGCTCGGGATGATTTGTAGCCGTGTTGTATGTTACTGATACCTCATGTTGCAAGCCTCCGGAAATTTGTTGCAGGATGTTGGAAATAAGATTCCTGTCGATGGTGTAGTGCAGATACTCCAGTAAGATGAAATGAAGCTGCGCTGGTCAGATATGAATGGATGGCGATTTGTGCAAATTGTAGCTTCTGACATCACAGATGCAGAAAGATCAGACGCATTATTTGAAAATGGAGGAAGAACGATAAGAGCGAAATGTGGCGCTAAATAAATGTTTTGTGATGTGATATCTCCGCAATACACCTGAGACGTCTGCTTTGCATGTCAACATGAAACACGGCGAATGGTTTTCATTACAGAATAATTGCAGTACTGCTTTTATTGCTTAGCTGAGACCACATCCTTGCTAAAGTGCTCTTTGATGATGATGAATATCTTATTGAAACAATTAATCTTCTACATGAACAGACCCATAGGCTTAAGCTGCACCTGGGATTCAAACCTTTTTGAAGCTTTAATGGTGATTTATTTAGGATGTTTTGCTCAATTTCTTGCGGTTTTCAGCAGTTTATTTGTGGTTTTCAACAAATTGTGCAAGGATACTCTATATGTTGTAGTTAGTTGTATTAACTATTGATTTCCTATTGTATTGTGTGTGTGCATATTATCTACTGAACTCCATTCCAAGCAATAGCACTACATTTACTCTTCTTGTGTTGTTAAAGTGGTTTGAGTCATTCTTTTCTGGGGAGTGTGTGATCTAAGAAAGAAGGTATTTCTATTCACTATGGAAAAGGCAAAAACATTTCCAAATCTCTTTAAATAAGATTTGGGAGTTGCACTCTTACATACCCTGAAAATCTTGTCCAGTTTCCAATTGAGTGTTCTTATCTTGAATGGTATGTCTTCAAGCAGGAGGGAGAGAGAGAGAGAGAGAGAGAGAGAGAGAGAGAGAGAGAGAGAGAGAGTGTGTGTGTGTGTGTGTGTGTGTGTGTGTGTGTGTGTGTGTGAGAGAGAGAGAGAGAGAGAGAGAGAGAGAGAGAGAGAGATCATTTTCTCTGAGGGATGAGTGATTTTCCTGTTATCTACTAATCTTCAATTACTCAATATCCAGAACAATTTTGGCCTCAATCAACTGATCCAGTGGAGCAGAGTTAAGAGTTAAGCAGGAACAGATGAGGGCCTTCGGGGCACATGTTGGTAACTCTCTAGTCTTGGGAAACTGAGGGACACTGGTGTGTGCATATGTGTGCGTGAGAGAGAGAGTGAGTTAAAGTGGGGCACATAATGCACAGCTTTAACTTGCTAGGCCATTCATAAATATATGAAACAATAACAGGGAGAGGAATCACAGCACCGTGCTCCAGAAACATACCCACGTTTCCCATCTCCTGCAACAATATTTTCTCCCCCTGAGCTGTTTGCTTTCAGGGCTCCTGCCTGGCCTAATAACCAAAACTGTTACCAGAAGTGCAGCATAAATGTGAAACGTAACCAAAAACTGCACTACAGCAGGTGCTATTCAATGTATTTCTGATAGCAATATTAGAAGTAATCTGTTTCCCTTCTCTGGAGCCTGGTGGTTGAGAAAATACAAAGGGGCACATAATGAAAACTGTAATGACTTATATAATGAAAATCTTCTCCTAATGAAATGGGGGAGTTAATAGACTTCCAGTGTTGAGGCTGTGCTGATGATACAGCAACTGACAAAGGAAGTCACTGTACTGGCTTTTACTGTGATGGGGAAGGAAAAAATGGTGAAAAGTATCACAAGAATTTCACCTCAAGAGGAAAACTCTATGAAAAACCGTTCTGATGCTATGCAATAAGCACATTTAATGAATGTAACTATTGTTGTAGCCTCGGCTGTTTTTCCATCCCATTTCCCCCATTTTAAATATTTGATTTTATTAATAATACAAAATAGACATT
>OMLF01005421.1:21481-32436 GCA_900302615.1 Holocentrus rufus | reverse complement strand
GATCATCCCGCCTTTCTAGCCTCCATCCGTTCCCACAATCCTCCCCTCCTCTGCTGCCTCCCTTCCTCTTTCCTTTGCTCTCTCTCTCTCTCTCTCTCTCTCTCTCTCTCTCTCTCTCTCTCTCTCTCTCTCTCTCTCTGCAGGCCCATAGCAATGGAGTTTTCCCGAGGAACAGTCCAATCAGTTTGCTGTCAGATTTTTACCTGAATTGATTTTTGCCTATTCAACAAGCAGAAAAAAACTTGCTACCTTTCAAAATAAATAAATAAATAAATAAATAAATAAATATAAAGCCTCTACAAATTCCCTTTTCCCCAGCATCTTTGTCATTGTCATTGTTTACATTCATTTTCCAGTGCAAGCCGCTCTCTCACTTTCAATTTCCCAGTTAGAAAAAAGTTGTCACCCAGTACATAACCACATATCAACTTTTGCACATTTTGCACATTTTGTTGAGGGTGTAGACTAGAGTGTCTCACTTGAGAATGCAGAAGAGACCGGAACTGGATGATGAAAGTAGTCTGAAAACAACTGAAAACATAGCAAACTGCCTGCTCAAAACACTGCAGTGTGAAACTTTTGGTTGGTGTTTGAATATAGGAAGACATTTTATGACTCTTTTCCTCACTCCTTATAGCCTCCTACTTTGGGTTTGTGTGGTAACACACTCTACTTAAAGTGGTACTCATAAGGTGTTAAAAGACAAACAAGAGCATGAAGATAATTATCATCAGAGCATAATAAAATAATCACAATGAGCAAAAATTGTAGTGGCTTGAAAAGTTGATCGCTCAGTTGTATATTTAATTGCTTGATTTTAATTTGAACGTCCTCTTCTGATATTAGTGTGATTTTACTGTAGAAATCTTTAATGGCTTGATCTTTGCCTCTGATGTGCTTGTAAGGCCCTGGTGATGCATCACAACACCTGAAGATAAGTGTCACTGTGTTTTCATATATACTACTACAGTACACTGATATACAGTGACTTCACTCATGAGTTGCTTGTGAATGCCCCTGTCAGTACTGAGGCGGGACTCAGATCCAAACAGGTAGAGAGGGGCAGGAATATGATTACTGAAGTTGGCAGGCAAATCACAACGTAGATCAGGCAGCAGGTCATAAACAGTAACTCAGGCCTCCAGGCAAAGGTAAAAAAATGACAGGATAGGACAGAAAATGGAACTTAAACTGTTACCTTCGGTATCTGCTGCTCCATACGAGTGTAATAGATCCTCCAAATCCGACCCTTCAGCTTCTTCATTGTCACAAGAACGAATGCTTCATTGAGAGTGTTCTCCTCCGAGTGGATCTGGCCCAGCAAAGACTGTGATTTGGAGCAGCGACCCAAAACTGAAAAAAAGGTTTTGAACGATGCACAACAGATATTAGTTTGGGATTCATTATCAACACTCTTTTCCAGACCTCTGCCTTCTGATGGAACGACTTAGTCTGTTCATTCTGTTCTGTTATCAGTGTTTCCTTGTTGGATGTGTCTCCACAGAAGCAACTGAAACACATTTAATTGTTCAGCACTTAGAGAGACCGCAAGAATGAAAATGACAGTTTTCTATAGACCTTCTACAACCAGTCAGTCATAGATGCCACACATACAAAACAACAATGAAAACTTCTGTCATTGTCATATGTTTTTTTTTTCTCTCTCAACAGGAGCTATTTCCATCTCATATCCTTTCCTTTTTCTTTCTTGCTTTCTTCCTTCTCAAACAGTCACAGAATATTCTCATTTTCTCTCTGCTTCCCCTCATGATTGAATCGCCTTGGGTGCAACTGGACGGCGGTGACAGCCTGAAGAGGAAATATGTTTTCTTTCCGAACACAAAGATGCAACTGTCATCATGTCGTGTCACCGTTCATCACAGTGATAGCACCCGCGGGGGCCCCAGGCCCTGTGCTGCAGCTGGGTCAGCCAGCCGTCCTCCAAACGAGATTGTTTTTTTGGGGGGTCTCACATACGCCCCATTTTTATGCTTTATTACCTACAAAGTAGCCATTTCTCACAGTTGTGTGAATAAGAACATTACCTAGAACCATTCAGATTGTTACCAAACTGCCTCGACTGCCCCTGTGAGTCTGTCCTGATATTTAAATACATACATCCTGGTTAACATTTAATGCTCGGAACAGCTGCATATTACTTCAGAGGTGGTAGAAATTTGTCTCTGAGAAATTTTTTGATTGCAATAACTTGCACCAGCTCATAAAATGAGAAATTGCAGCAAACAGGCAGGCGGCCAATTTCTCTCTACACCCAGGGGAACCCGACTGGTAAAACATTCATATGGGTCATCTGACTTTCTGTCAGTGTTGTTGCAAGTATCGCAAGTTGTCAAAGTGTAGAACATCCACTTGGGTGTTATTGCTGGTAGAGCACATTAGTCATAAACGTGTGAACTTTGTTGTTTGAAAAGCTCTCTTGAATTGTTTTGTTCTTAGAGGGAGATGAATAGCAAAAGGTGCAGGGAGAAAATTTTTTCTTTTGCATCTGTAAAAGTAAGACTACAGGTTGCCAAACCCTGAATCAGAGGGTGATTGAGGCATCCGTTTTCCTGCTGAACCAGAACTCACCGCTGTCCAACAGAAAACTGTGTGTTTTTCTCTAAATTCAAAGGCACCGACGTCCTTGAATCATCTGTAATCGTCACCACAAACCGTCAGTGTCATCAAGTCATGGTCACTATTTGCTGCAATTCAGATCAAATGTGGCTGCTGGCAGCAATAAAAAACAGTAGCTCATGTTTCTCTGACCTTAAACACATCGAGTAAGGTGTTAAAGGAAATGAGTCAACTGATTCTCCTTTATTCATCTTCAGCTGCACGTTCTATGGTTCTCCAGTCAAAGCTTTTATCTTACTAGTTTTTGGTGTCGCTGTTTTTGTGTGTCCTTCTTTACAGTATATGATTCACTTTGAGGTTGTGACAGAATGTGTTTTCTCACTCAGTGGTTTTCACAGCTTTCAGTTGACTACACACACCTAAGATGAAAAAACCGTTTCATTACCACAGTGTTACTGGCACTGATAATGTGATAATCGCAAGGCAGGTATGAGATGCTTCTAACATAGATCTTTTCCCCTTGCTCTTTTAAGATGAAAACGTGTGTGTGTGTGTGTGTGTGTGTGTGTGTGTGTGTGTGTGTTAGAATCAATTTTGTATTGCTACTGTATTGATTTTATTTGACTTGTGTGTATACATCAGTGATTTATTTATGACTGATGAGGATGATCTTAATAATTACTGTTGACACAATGACTTACACTAATTATTTTATTTGTTTTCCTTCATCTGACTGTCTAATGTCCAGTGCTCATTGCCTGTTCTTTTAACTGTTTGCCCAGGGACTACAGATGAAAACTAGCCTTTTGGACTAATCCTGACGCATATTTTTGAATGTGAACTGTCCCTGACAAATAAACAACTAAATTAAACTAAACTAAACATTGTAATTTGACAACATAGCTAAAGAAATTACTGTATAAACCAATTCCTCCATCCAAACTTTGAAAATTAAATATTAAAAGAAATCATGTATTGCTTTGGTTCATCCACATTAATCTCTTACATGATGACTTCATGAAGGGTACAGCTAAAGTTTAAGGTCATATCTCCAAAATGTCAACAATGCAGCAAATACAAAAAAAAAACAACAAAAAAACAGCCTTGTTTTTAGCTTGACCACCATGCGTTTTTGAGTTTGTCCAATTGGTTTTGAAAAGGTCTCGTAAGCGGCAAAGGTCACATGATTTACTCAACCCGCAGAGGAAACATATAACCCTTCAACTGAGGTCAAAACACAAAAATCAGCTCAGCGGCAGTTATGAAGTTTTCACACAGCAACAGCGAGATCATGCTTTACTTCACCTTGTGACAAAAGCTGTCTGCGGCTCAACCATGCATCCAGGATCAAATGTCAGGCTGAATAAAGTCTGTCTGTGAGAGTGCTGCAGTGAGGGCAAAACAAACGAAAGAAGGAAGGAATAAAAAAGTGCAAAAACTACTTCCCAAAACAGCTGCATCAGTATGTTCAAAGAGTGTAAATTAGCAATTTTCTCATTATCCTGTAATTAATTTTCCTTTATACTTTCATGTCTGTAAATCCACTTAACATGTTCTAGTGTTGAAATTGTCAATTATGTCATATTTAAATGCCCTCTATTTCGATCATAATTTCCTTTCCTTTCATTTCCTCTTAATCAGTAAACCTGCACATTGGTGACCCCAACTGGGAGTGAGAGGTAACTGTTTGAATTTGGAGGACTTCATTACCTGGAATCATGGAAGGTGATGTCTGTAAAGTAAATCCCACTTCTGACAGCAACTTCTTATCTCATTTCACTGCTGTTGCACATGTACAATCATGCATGTGACAAATAAATCTCTTGAATCTTGAATCTCTTCCTATACTAAGGTGGTGAAGCGCTTGAACCATTGCTTGCCCACTTCTTGCTGTTCAGCGTTCATACCCACCAAAATAATATTCACAATAACAAATAAGGTAGATCTACAGCATATGAGACTCTCTTTTCTGACGCAGCCCCACTTGGTGATTCAGCTAGATGAGACTGGTGCATTTTGTAGAGAAATCTTGCCTGTAGTGCAGCTTTGAGACATTTGTGGTGAGTAGGGATTAAAGTTATGGCCGAGCCAGATGTCAATTACAGTTGGAGAGAAAAAAAAAGCAAAACTGATAACTCTGATGCAAGGTTGCTGCAGGAAATCACTCACAGCAAGAATACTCAAAGGACTGTGCGGGCGAACTCAACTGCTGTAAGCTGCGGTATAAAACACATGTGCCGAGACAGAGATGAACTCCAAGTGCAGCTTTTTACACCCACACACCCTACACCTTTCTCTCTGTCTCGCTCTCTCCTTCTCTCCCTCGCCCCCTCTGGAGTTTCAAGTTCCTGCACAGCACAGTGATAGGCAGTTTATCATAGTCACTATTAGAGAGAGAGGGAGACAGTGCAAGAGAGTGATAGAGAGCGATGCGGAAGCAGGAGGAGGAGGAGGATGGCTGTGTCTCCCTGTAGCCCGGAGCCCAGTGATCTATCTAGTTGAATGATACGACTGGTCTGTCAGCATGGCTAACACAGCCGGCTGCTCTGGGATCCAATGTGCTGCCTGGAAAATCCATGCCGGACCACAGAGACCGACTGTAAGGAGTGATGGACGGAGGGTGTGGGCATGGGGTCGTACGAGAAGACAGAAGCAAGAAAAGAGAGACGGAGAAGGAAAGAGTGGAAGGGAGAAATCGTTTGGTGTTGGAGAGAGAGAGAGAGAGAGAGAGAGAGAGAGAGAGAGAGAGAGGGCACAGAAAGAAATTGGAACAGGAGATAGGAATGGAGGAAAAGAAAGCGAGTTTTTGCATGGAGGTCCTCATTTTGGTGGCCCTCAAGGGTCTTGTTTAGGGTTTCTGGAATTAAAGGTTAAAACCACAGGGAATAGAAATCTGTTATTTCTCTGGGGTTATGGCGTCTTTACCTTTTGGAACTTTACAAATACATGTAATTAGAGTCCAGAACGGCAATGGTAATTCCCTTCCTCATCAGTTAGTCTATCCTACACATTGTGATTGGCTGAGTCATTCCAAGGCGTGACTACTCTCCTCCAACCGGAATGAAATACTTTTACATGCATATTCATTGTTTATACTGTATATTGAAATTAATTAATGTAAAATTTTGCAATTTTTATTCATAATATAGAAATTATTAAATAGAAATAGAGACAGAAAGTTAGTTTCAGAAACTAAACTTAACCAATGTAGTCAAAATTTAAAAGTTTATGGGTAATGGAATTAATGTAGTCAGTGGAAGGTCCTCATAAGTATAGTAAAGCCAGTGTGTGTGTGTGTGTGTGTGTGTATGTGTGCGTGTGCATGGTGTGATTGGTGTTTATGTCTTGCAGTTGTGTGTTTGCATGCAAACAGGGCAGGCAAATGAGTCACTATGGTTATCGTGCAGTCACACTTCACACTAAAATGTGTGTGTCATTCACTCAAAAAGCAATGCTTACTACAGATGTGCGCACACACACACACACACACACACACACACACACACACACAAACACTCATGTACAAAGATACAAAGACATACAGTAGAGAGGGGATCAACAGGAACAGATTACCTACAGGTCAAAAGCGTCCACTTGCACATTAGCGCTGTTAGCAGGAAGCGAAGGAAACACAAACAGAGAAAGAAAAGGAGAGAAAGTGTAAGTGTGAGGGCCAGCTAAAGGCTAGTCAGGAGAAGGTGCTGAGAGGAAGCCCGTGGAGCTTTATTTACCAAGATAATGGGCTGCCTACTGGGATCCTAACAAGCCCAGAGGCTCTCCTACTTGACAAGACCACAAGTATTTTTTATTAGACCGCTTCCCGGGTTGAGAGGTGAAAGCTGCTCAAAATGGACAGAAAGAAAATTTGAACGGCTCTGCTATACGCCACAATATGAAAGGACTGGAGCAGGTGCTGAGGGGCTGGTGAATAACTACACCCGTAGCCATTGTAGCGTATTAGTCCCTCTTTTTACTGCATGCTTGATGAACCACTGCTTAAGTTCTGCTCTATTTTTCTGATGGATGAAAAATTGGGGGAAATCGAGTTTGGCTCCAGTTTGTGAAGTCGCAGGAATTGGTCTGGCATTTGGTTGGTTGTGAAGCATTAGTTGGGTTACACTGTGCAGCACTGAAGCAAAAGCTGCCAGCGGTAATGACAGTGTAAACGAAGCAGCAAATGTACAAAGGACTTTAAATTACATCACTGGTCAAATTAAACCCTGTGCCCACCAAGTGTCCTCTTTTTTTAAAGCACCCAGTCGATGATTGGGATAAGTGCTGCTGCTGCTGCGCTGAAGTCACTGAAAAGGCATTTCAAGTGCAATGATCCTCTGCTAAATTGAAATAATTTTAACTTGGAGTGCCGGCACTCCGAGTGCCAAAAGCGTAGTCACCTCCCCACTCTTTCATAACTGTGTCCTTTCCATTGTAAAGCAGGAGGCAGGCAAGAAACATCAGTAGCAGCCTAATGGACAAAGAGACTGACCTTTTTAAATCCACAGTAAAAAAAAAACCTGGCCAGTGATGATGGCCATGTTGTTTTCAACCTCTCTATAGGACCTCTATCTGCAAATATATTACCCTGCATAGTCCACATAGCCTACCTTTTTACCTCTCCTCATGGAGTCATAAAAAACCTTGCATTAAAGGGCTTTCTGGAGCCACAAATACACACACACACACACACACACACACACACACACACACACACACAACACACTAGAGTGCCTCGGCCTCAGTCAAAATAATTTTTCTCTCCCTTTCTCTCTGAGGTTAAATATTTATGGGCATCAGGCATTGTTTTCGTCCTTTTTTCCCCCACGATCTGTTTTTCTTCACCGTGCTTTTATGACGTACAAGAGGAGAGTTGTGGTTGTGTGCGTGCGTGACTTTGTTTGTTTGTCTGTGGGAGAGGAAGAAAGATTTATTTTTAGTCTAGTTGCTATGGCTTGGGTGTTTTTCAAAACCAAACTTGGTATGCTAACCAATTTTGTCCAGGTGACTGTGTTCTGATACAGATGTGAACACACATGACTGAAATGACTGAAATCTATGTGAAACAGTCTATATGGGCAACTATAGCCAAAACCATTGTTTTCACCCACTTAGTACCACAGGCATCAATCCTCTAAACCCTTAGCGATGGTAAATTGCCCACATCCAATATCATTTACCAGCAAAACTACCAAACCTTTTTATATCAGCTGAATTTGCGGGGATGAAGTGGAGCAATGACTGATGAGTGACAAGCTTTTATGTGGTCAGCTGTTAGATAGCTCAACAAACTATCATCTCGGAGCTTTCACAGCTTTTATAGTGAAGGACTGAACATGGTACAGTTGTAAAAACCCTTTATTTTTTCCCCAAGACGTACCAGGGCAGTGTCCGGTGGCTGAGCTTACTCAATATGAACAATATGGAATTTGTGACAAGATTTTGAACAGACTGGACAGTCTAGCATCTACTTCTTCGCAGTCACTTTCTATGTTTGTTCTGGTCCAGTCCAAGAATGGATACCCTGATGAAGACAGTGTGTGCATCAAACCATGAGTTAAATGTTAAACAATGATAATAATAATAACTGATGCACAACTAACTTATATGCAATTGTCAAGATATTCCAATTCCACATATTCACCTACTGATAATTACTCCCACTGCCACATCTGCCTTTGCCCAGTTAAAAACTGATCAGTTCTTCCTTGCCACATGACCGACCGTTCCACAAAGCTTCATAATGTTGCGCTGGGATGCTACAGGCCTTTTGATGTGAAGCCACACCCACCGCCATGCCACATGTTGTGAAAAGTGAATCAGATCCTCCTTGGCCCATGACCAACCTATCTGTTCACTTTTGTGCAAATCCGATCATAATTTTTAAGATAACAAAGACAAAGACAAATGGAACTGGGCAAAAACAACCACCGTCTAAGTCCTTTGGCAGTAAGTATGTTGAATTATGGAGCAAGACTCCATCAAAATGTTGTTTTCTTCATGTTTTAAAATCAACATTCAATATCTTCATGAGATCAAGGAGAAAATGTTGTTTATTCTTCGGCAACTGAGAAAAAAAGAGTTTTCCCCAATTTACATCTCTGCAGGTGTACTTACATGCCACCTCTGTTTTATATTGCCTTTCATTGCCTATATTGCCTATTCATTCCTATTATTCTATTGTATCCTTTTGTTCCTGACTGTTATATTTTTCCAATTGCTCTATTTTTCCCATGCTGTTTTTACTACTGTTCTGTTGAGCTGTAAAACACTTTGGAGGTAAAGCACTTTGTTTTACAACTGTATTTTTCAGAGAAGCACTTTATAAATCAAGTTTATTATTCTTATATTATTACCTTAAAAGTGCAGGAGACATAGAACAAACATTTCCCCTCAAACAAAAATCACCAAGATTTTCCCTCAAGAGATGCTGGTTGATGTTATTGTTAGATGTCAGCATGGTGCTGTAGCCTCTGAATCCACCGTTTGTCCGCTAATGAACTGCTAATCAAATTCTTGGAAACAGCGTTTGCACCGTGGGACACTGAAGTTCTCCATCAAAACTAGTACCAACCCAAAGCAACTAGAACTGCACTGCTGTGCATTAATGAGCTAATTTAAGTTCTGATCTATACATGTTTCATGACACATTTCTGTGTATACACTAACTTCATGTACAAATACACTGAAGCACCCCACCCTTGCACATGTCACGTTTCTTTACAGTACCTTCATCTGAAATTTTGAGATGGCAAACAATTGTTGAGGGGAGAGTAGTCACGAGTTTTTTTAGTATTACTCAATAACAAAGGAACTGTTTCCTCATTAGATATTTTCAGCATAATTGTTGATAAAACAAAAGCATAAATTACACAATTTGAGGACAAACAGAAAGAGTTCACTTTAACAACTGACACCATTGATCAGGTCAGTTCTTTAACATCAAGATTTCACCAAAGTGCTCTACAAAACAGGAACCGAAAACCATCTTAAATCACTGTTTCATAACAGATCTAGCTAGCTAGCTAGCTACCTAGATACAGCGTGGGCATAAAAGTCATTAAAGCTAATGGCTTTAAATATTAATCAAAATATAATACCAGTGCTTAAACTGAAATTTTACAACAGTCGAGTTGTAATTCATTTTGGCTTTTGTGAGATATGTGCAAAACATTTACACAAAATTGATGATGCTAACAGTTGAACTGACCCCACTCACACAGCCATGCTTTTCAGAGCTCCTGTAGCTTAAAACAACAGCCATCTTAACATCTACTGAAAGGGCACAGATTAATATGATATATGTTGTAAACAATTTGATAAAAACACAAAATGATAGAGGGCACATATATTTGCTACCACAAGTTTATTTCTTAAAGGTCTCAGAGGTCTTTAGCATTTTTTTTTTTAAACCAGACATGCTTAGTTTTTTTATTGGAAGAACATGATGAATAACTGACCCCACGAAACAGTTGACCCCAGTCTCCCCTATATGCTAATCTGCATGTTTTGCACATACCTAGCTGTAAATTGGATACATCTATTTAACAAAGTGAATGATTTCTTACATTACACATCTGCACTCCACCCACTCAGTGGTAAATACTGAAACAAAGGTATTGATTTTGTCTACTTGCAGTAGGAATAAACATATTTCAACCAGCCTGCGTTTTGCAGCGAGTTTCTTTATGTCTGTGAAACAAACATTTTTCCAACAACTAGTAATTAGCAAACATTAGCTCCCACCACTAACATATTAGCATTTAACAGAAGGCACATCCACAGTAATTAGTTACAACAAATTAGCATTTAGCTGCAATACATTACCCTGCTCTAGCCCAACTGAGAGCGGGTTTGTTTGTGTTTCTCTTGTTCGGATTCATTTTCCAGCAACGGTTTATTCAGTCTTAGTCTCGCTTTCCCCCCCTCTGCTGTTTCCTCTCCTCTCCTCCTCTCTTGCTTATTGGTATTCTTCCTCCTCTCAGCCTCTCACCTGCTCCTCCCTCTCTTCCTCTCTCACTCTTTCTCTGTCTCTCTCCATCTCTGTCTTGGCACTCTGGTTCTTTGTTAATCTGGTTTTAATTGCGGTTTAATTCACCCCTCGATGCCAGCGTGGGGATCACATTACTACTGGCAAATCGCGAACATGACCTCTCCCATCCTCTTCTTTTCCCTCTATGACTCTCTCCATTTTTTCTTTTTCCTCACTCTCTCTCTCTCCATCTTGCTCTCATTAATAGTTTTATGACAGCTCTCCAGCAGTAATGGACTCTGAGGTACCTACGGTGTAGTGCATTTAATATCCTCCTCACACCACTCTTTCTCCCTTTCCCTCTCTGGCTCTATCGCTCTGTCTCTCTAATAACATCATATAATTATTATTC
>OMLF01005421.1:1314-12441 GCA_900302615.1 Holocentrus rufus | reverse complement strand
CTTTATTGGGCTCTATCAACAGAGAGAGAGAGAAAGGGAGAGAGAGAGAGAGAGAGAGAGAGAGAGAGAGAGAGAGAGAGAGAGAGAGAGAGAGATGGCTGGCGATACTTGTCTGTCTACGTACATATGGAAGCAGCTGAACAATGCCATTTGTAAATCTGTTTATTAGAGAAACATGTCAGGAATATGTTTTATTAGGTGTAAATCAGACTGGTGTCAGACGGAGGGTTGACTACAGTAAGTTGAAAAGCTTGTTAATACTGGCAGTCTTTCATGTATGTGCAGCTTCAGGATCAAAGCACAAATTTACCTCAGGAAAAAAGACATGTATGTGTGTACATCTCACAATGTAGACCTGCAACACTTGAACTGAAGTATTTGAATTATCAGATAAAACATATGTGCAGGTGTTAAACCGGAACTTCTCTATTGTTATTAGTGTATTATTACATATTTTGCCGTCTCCAGGTAGAGCGGGACATGGGAGGAAATTTGACAAAAGGGGTAGATTACGAAAATGACAAAAATTAAACAACTTTGTTTTTGATGATTATTACTTTGAAAAACTGTACTGTAACTACTTATGAAACAGAGAGCAGGCATCCATACAGAAATAAAATAAGGTTTCAACCTACACACATAAGCCAACACACTCAGCATTTGTCTCTGTGTCGCTGTATCTCGTGAAGTGCGTACTGTTTCCAAGTTGGCTTGATGAATCAGTTTATTGAAACTAGTCAAAGGGAGAGAGAAAAAATCATTTACACATTTGACAGATGAATATTCATATTCAAAATGGGGTAACATCAGTGTTTTTTAAGCTTCTAAGATATTTAAATGTGGATAACATCTATACAAAGATACATTTTAGAAGAAGATAAATCATGCTGCATGAGTCATGCATGCCTACACACAAAGTTCACTTTATTTATTCTAATTTCCCCCCAAATGTTTTCAGTTACATCTTCAAGTAACTTCTCAAGTATATGGAAGTGTCTACTTCTATTTCTGTTGCATGGCAAATTGATGCACTCAGCAGTGATACATGGGCAACATTTTGAGACAATCAAGATGGACAATATTGCTTACTAGTCCCGCTAGACCCGCACACACATGGAATTGCATTTCACTCCACCTGTAGGCAATGCTGCTGTTTAAATAATTTCGAGCAGCAATATTTAAGCAGCAAAACTAAAAACTGTAGTTATAAACTTGACAGGACAGAGAAAACCCTCCATGGGAAATTAAATTTTAAGCTTCTGAAATAATTTTAGAAGGACGGCTTCTTTACTCCAAACAGTTTCACTGTATGAACCTGGACTGTGTGTGTGTGACATTTTTAGGATGTGTAGAAATAATCCTTGAAGTTACCCCGCTGAGGCATCGTGCGTAAATGTGTACAGTGTCTCTCTTAATGTAGATATCGTTTCTGCTGCAGGGGGGTCGCTGCAAGACAGTATTTCATAAACTCACATAGTCAATAGCACACCTGTCAACGTTTCGTTTTTCCCTGGGTTCCTCCGGTGTTTCAAGGCCATCTGCCGGCGCCCTCCTGTTTTACTGTTTCTCCTGGGAAACTGCCATAAGTTGCACAGCCCTTAAACTTAATTGCCATACTCAGCTCCATAAGTGTTGTATGTTTATCTGACGTTACCCAAGTTGCCAGATCGCCCATAAAACACACTCTACACACACAATCTACACACCTACGTATCTGTCACCGAAACCTGGGAAGCCACAACCTGATTAAAGCGATGGATTCAAGAGGGGTTTGCGCAGCTGTTCTCTGGGCAGAGAGTCAAGCCACCACTACCTGTTGTCCAAATGTAAGTAATGTAAAGGAATATACAGGAATATAAAGAAAAAGAAGAGCAGCTGGGGGAAATGCATTATTGCATTGTTAGAAGTGACATGTATGGTTAGTTGTAAATAGTCAGCGCCCCAAAATGAATTATTTCTCAGTGGGATCTCTGTTAGCGTGATATGGCAACATATAATCCTTAAGTGGGCTGGTTTTAAATAAATGAACGTGAATTTAAGTAAAGTTCTTTTTTGAAAAAATGAAAATGGCAACATCTATTTCTACAATAGCCTTCAAATTAAAATTCTGAATGTCACTGCAAATAAATCCCGAATGTCCCGAACACAAACAAGGCTGTCCAACATAAATAATAAATGCCCTTATATTTGTGCCTGATGAAAAATGAAGCTTATAATGTCACATTTTAGAGAATGTAATCAATTTTAATACTTCTCTAAATTATGGTGTGTTATTTCAGCCACCCGCAACCCATCTGTTATTAATCAGAATGTTTATTTTTATGACCAAACCCGCCCGATCTGCGGATTATCCATGGATGCGGTGTCCATGGACATAACTGCAGTTCACGCATCACTATTGCTTACAGCAAATTATTCATCATACAGCCAACAATATACAGACAACATGAAGCAAGTTTAAGTTAGTATACTTTATAGTTTAAAAGTGCAGATTGAGAAAAAAAATTAAAGGGCTTGCAAAGACCTCCTAAGAAAAATGTTCATGACCTATTTACTCTGATATCAATTAGAGTAAAAGCATAGTTCATGCCAATTCAATTCCATTTACATTTAAATAGAAAATAGAGAGAGAAAAAGAAAACAAAATTCAGCATTAGCATAAGAGTGTGTATTTGAAGGTGAGTAAGCAGATATGCATTGGAATAATGTATGTTGTGTATAAATGTTTTGAAATTGTTGTGGGATTGGTTGTCAATTTGCTTCAATAACCAAGCTTGTCTGTTTAATGTAGACCTGAAAGTCTGAACTTAACTGAAAAAGCTTGGTCTCATGGGGAAGAGGAATCTAGATAAAAGTATTGTTTTTACATTTAAAATACTTTACAAATGTTTTTGAATTAAAAATGATGAATTTGCATAACTCACTTTATTTCTGGGGTTTGACATCATTGCTCTGCAATAAAACCTTTTACCAGAAAACAAAAGGAAAGTTTGATAGCATCATTGGTGAAAGAAGTCAAATCCTTTACTTGAGTAATAGTAGAAATACTGTAATGTAATAATACTAACTTCAGTGAGCATGTTTGCACCCTTACATTTTCCATAAGTTCATACTTTTACACACCCACAGACCCCTACACACACTTTTTTTCTTCCTCCTTCCATAGCGATCACACATCCAGGCAGTGCCTTGCAGCTGTGAGCAGTTTCAGGTTTTATTAACAAGTGAATTGATTAGAAACCAGCAGCAACCTGCCCTGATCCATCCATCATACCGAGAGAGAGGGGTAGAGACGCAGAGAGGGGAGGGGGGGACTAATGAGTGACAGAGCAAGAGAGGACTATCAGCACTGGCCTACTCCATCACTCATCATCAACACAGATAATGAGCAGGGGGGAGAGAGAAAGAGACAGGTTTGGGGGTAGACAAATTGGGGAAGGAGAGAACTACCAGTGCTGCCACGCTCCATTTATCACAACTACGTGATACTGGTCATTAGAGAGGGGTGAAGACACAGAGGGATGCTGAGAGGTGTAAAAGAAGAAGAGGAAGAGAGATATGTTAATAAAAAAGCATCATCTAATTAGGTGACAATCCTCACCCCTCTTCTTATCCAATTAGTGTGATGAAGCAGCATTTTTTCAAAATGAGGTCAGCAGCAGATAAAGGTCCCATATTATTCCACTTTTATGGTTTTCATTTCAAATGGACTATGGCTTAGGATAACAATAATGTCTTTCACTACAAATGAACATAGTTTAATTAAAAAGTTATTTCCTGAATGAATTTGAAAAGAGTAAAGGAGAGAAGAGCTGCTGCATTACTGGACTGTAACAACACCAGCTCCTCTGAATTTGAGCCATGCCTTCATTAAACATCTTTGATCATCTATCTATCTATCTATCTATCTATCTATCTATCTATACATCCATCCATCCATACATACATACCTACTGCAAGCCGGTTTCTTTTGCATCTGGCCACTTGAATTCCCAAGCTGATGCAAATAGGTTAACCAGTAGCGTATCACCTCTTAGACATATACTCAGATTGATAGACGCCAGTGTCTTGCAGCACAAGGGCACAGCTCCATCAATATCACTGGACTCGGGTAGTTTCATCATTTGACCTTACATCTATCCAATTTAACCATGCAATCATTGTGAAAACTGCTGATTTTGAGCTAAGATCTACTGAACATTGACACACTGCTGGCCTATCATTTATTCAATCACTCTTGTCACTCCCAGTGCCAGTAACACAGAGAATGACAGCAATGATGATTATTATCAGTAATAGCCTATAGATGCCATGAGGAAAGGACATCGTGAAGAGAGCAGCTGACTGTTTCACACCCCTGCTGGCCGAAATGATAGGATATTAATGAGAAGCACATTTGTGTCAAACAGTATCAATAAAATAACAGCTGTTTTTGAGTTGTATATATTAATGAGATCAGCTACTTGTTTCTGACCTCGTGCCAAGCTGGCTAATGGAAACTGCTTATTTGTATCAAATGCTCAGGAAAGTGGTTACTTCAGAGTAATTGCACTATTGGCAAGGTGCTAAGACCCTGAGAGTGTGCTCCGCTACGCAGCGACTGCATGGAGAAGAGAAAGAAGATAGTGAAATTGTATATTAGTCTCTACTTTATTATAACAGTTCTAGTTATTTTTCTCTGATTGGCTGAGCTGTGTTCAAAGCTACTGTAAGATATACACTATAAACCCACACCTGTGACCGCACTGAACATCACACATGTGGATGTATGGTTTTTATAACAGCGTCTTACATTAGAATGATGCCCAGCATTATTCTCACCACCTCCATACCATTTTCTTCATAGGGCAACAATGACTGATGCATCAGGATCAAACTTATCTTGAGCCAACTTTTTGCCCTTGATTGCTGATCAGTGCTACCTCAGTAGTGTTCATTCTTTTTTTGAGTAGACCGATGTCGAGACAACTTGACTGTTGAGTTGTTTCTCTAAGTTTGTTTGTAGAGTATCCACTCTCATTGCTCAGAGGCCACACTTCTATCACTGTCTGCCTTCCTTGCTACCATGACAAGTATCCATACTCAGTATAGGCAGAACTCACAAACTTTTAAGAAATGAATATTTGAAGAGATACTGTTTCCAAACTGTTCCAAACATACTGTTTGATTAATGTAATGTTATGTTTGGAGAACTACAGCATGCGGACTCATCCAGGATTTTGTTGTAAATGTTGAACTACTTGATGCCTTAACAAGAGCACTGTGCAGAAACACCATCTGATGCTGCAAATGCGGCAAATGGCAGTGAGCGGTCACGAGTGTGAATCTTATCTTCCAAGCACAGAACTTGAATGAATTCGTTCAACCTACAATGAGTGAAGATGTGTGGACAGTGGTTACTTGTGGCCATCCTGCTTCATTCATAATATTGATTGTAGTGTTGCTTGGCAGCCTCTTTGTTTAGAATATGTTTAAGAACCACACTTCTTGGCAGATTACATTATACTGAATTTAAATAAAACAACATATTTATTGAACATTTGTTCCTTTTTATTAATTTTTATTCATTTTGGCACTGTCTTATGAAAGGAATAAACCACTTGAGCCTGTGTTTAACAACACCCCTTAGCTGTTCTAAGATCACTGAAAAGAATGGCCTCTTGTGGCTTTAACATCAAATTACTACCCCAATGGTTGTAGGGTGGAAGGGTGGAAAATCAAATGAAAGGCATTTATAAAAAGCAATTTACAAAACAAATTTGTCTAAATATGCATAGCAGAACAAACATCAAGACCCAATCGAGCTGAAAATAGCAAAGTAAAAAAAAAAAAAATCAAAAAGAAACATGAACTAAAAAGTGATTTTTGTACATGCCAAACCAATTTACACTGACTATGAACATGTTGTTACTGTAGTTATGGGGCAGCTGCAAGTATCATACTATGCTATAATAGTACTTATAAATGGTTTATTGTCAGTCAGCTGTGTTTTCCTAATTTTTATCTGTTCCATATTGAGTTAGACATTTGTTTTTACTTTGTGTTCATTTTGTGTTAGTAACAAGACAGTGAGGGTTTGTTGAAGAGATACTGTAGTGAGCAAGGATGACATTAACAAAACACAAAATTGATCAGATGTATCAAGCATTAAAAAATCAATGCAAGCAGAACTTGAACTACATTGCATGAAAGCCCACACCTGTGCAAGCGAATACAACACATGTTTCTTTAGGATTGACCAGCTCAGATTACAGTGCAGGTGAAGGAAGTATTAGGCCTATGATCAAATACAGCCAGCAGCCTGATATTCTACTCTTCTACAGCCAAGTCTCCACACATATGTACTGTAAACATGGTTTAGCACTGAGGTCCCCTGAGCTGCTCTGTTTCTGCACCAAAATGGAGTATGGAGCTCCCTGGAGGTCTACTTTAAACCCAATTTCACCCCTGCTACAGCCACAGAGGAGCAAAATAGAAACCAAATGGCCTTGGTGCATGCAGTCTTATGTGGCACAGAAGGGAAAATCCACCCCAAAATGGAATCCACGTGTCATTCCACAATCTCTTCAAAGGTTTAATCAAATAGGTTTTGACCCCATGAACCTGATGGTTTTATACTAGACTGGTTAAGCCCATGATATTTTACTTTCCACTCTTGTTTAAAATGAAAATAGCCAAAAATGTACATAGTTTTACCTTGCTTTTACGTTTGATTTTGACCATATTCTGACTTGATGCTGCATTTCTGGCCATTTTCTGCTATTAATCTCGGTTGGACTAAACTGGTCAAATAAAGTAATTGCAAAGTATATCATGTAAATCCTAGTTTGGGATGGATTTTCCCTTTCAGAGCCTCAGAGGTCCCTGGAGCTCATGTGGAAACCCAGTTTATCACCCTTGCTGCAGTCACAGCGGTGCAACTGGGTCCCCTGAGAGCCAAAATGGAGTCAACACACCATTCCTGTAGAAAACAGTGTTCACTGGCTCATAAGCTACAGCCTGCATTTGCCTTGAATTTCACTGGGTGTTAGAGTTTCATTTCACTGCGGTAATTGTGGGGCAGTCAGTATTATCACCAGTGTAAAGCCTTTTTAACAGAGGTAGGAAGCAATTGCATTGGAGCAACTTGTGTTTACCAAGAGTTCTCTACTGTCATTTTTGGAATTTAAAAGGTTATTTTACTTTTTTTTTTTTTTCTTGAGGAAAGTTATCGCTAAATGCTTATTGAAGGTTCAAAAAGGCAATGATTGTGAAAGATGCACAGTGTAGCAAAGAGAGCATTAAAGCTGACGAGCACTCTAACATCAGCCCTGTGATGAAGATACCAAACTTATTTAATTATCCATGATACGAAATGACAGTTACAGTAAAGTCCCAGTTCTTAGCTGACTGTCCCTTTAGATTTGAGTAGATTGAAATTAATATTTTATAAATATCACAAGCAATGAAATACATAGAAGCCAACTTTAATACAAAACAAACAAAAAAACACCCTCCAGCTCAGCGCAGCAGAAACATAGTTACATGATACACACACAAAAATAGCTCAAGTTCAAGCTTTTGACGGAGGAGATGGAGACAAATATGCACTGGAACAGTCTATTCTCCACTGCAGTGGTTTGGGAGCTTTCATAAAGCTCAGGGCACATATTTGAAATTTAGTCTTGCCGTGGGATCCAGGCTTATCGCAACATACAATATTTCTCCTCTTGGAGCCCAGACACGAGTTGATGACCCATTTTAGTGACTTATTCAGTTTTTAGAAACCACACTTTGCTATAAATCTCTGCTCTCACACTGAAAACCTCACATCTCTCTAACTTCGGAGCCTTTTATTTCTTGTAGATATGTTTTATACAGGCTTTTTATTTTGGGTTTCAGATTTGTTTCATGCAAAAAAAAAAAAAAAAAAAAACACAAACAAACAAACAAACAAACAAAAAAAAACACTAGAATTTCCAGTGGAACTTTGTGAATCCCCCTCCCAGCATGCATTTCTCTGCAGATGTCAACATCACTAGCGGGCTCTGGTGGAGGTGTGCCTTGACTCAACATCATTAAAATATAAAATGTGTGTTGTACCTGAATGTTGGTTAACTTATTGCTTTCTCTTTATCAATCTATCTGGAAGTTTCACTTGAAGGTTTGTGTTCATGTTCACTTTGGCTCCTGATGATCACTGAGACATTTCGGCGATTAGACTACTTCCATAGCAGTTTCTTTTCAAAAAGCCTATGAAAATGTCCACAGATAGTAGCTTACAATGCAAATAAATAATCTGCCAAACACAAATGTGCAGGCTGTAGAACATGGGTGTAAATTGACAAGTCATGTAACTGTTGAATTCCCCGGCTCTCTGACCAGCAGGTTCATGCTCTGATCAATACGGACAAGTATGAATCTGTCATGTTCAAGGTACAAAACACCAGTATCGTCAGTGGGGGGTACTGTATGTGTGTGTAAGACACAGAGAGTGAATGGGTATATAGGCTCGTTTTTGTGTTTGAGTATGTAAACGTGTGTATGTGTGTGTATGTCCTGTATGTGTGTGTTCTATACGCAGTCACTATGACAGTTAATGAACTGCAGCGATCAATACTGAAAGCACGGTCAAGCCACAGAGACACAGAGTCAACACAAACACACTCAGCGAGGCAGGTTATGGGTGCCAGTGTGGGTAAACACACACATTGTTCTTCCAGTAGCTCGTCCAGCCGAGGGTGAACATGACCTGCTTCCATTTATCATGGTGGATTGGCAGGTTTTGCTTCTTTGCAACTTTGTGAATTCTGATCCAAAACAATATTATTGTGTAGTTTAATTAAAATTGACAAGGACTGATTTAAGTGAGGACATTTTAGATTCAACTGACAAAAACATGGAATAAGCGTGGAGTCTGGCTCATGATGAGAGCCATGAAGACTCAACCATAGGCAGACAATCTAGGTCTGTACCCAGGAGCTTTTGGGGCCTTGTTATTGACATGAATGACTAAGCCCTTAGTCATCAATGCAACTTCACACAGAGGGTCTGGCTTTGGAGGCGTCTGAGCCCCTGGGCCCCTGGGCCTGGGTCCAGAAGGCCCCTTTGTTAATCCACCAATGGACTCAACCATCAAATTACATGTTTTGTGTGAGTTGAATCCTCACTTCAGTCAACCCTCAGAAATTAGACAGCATGCACCTTTAATATTATCTGCTGCCCAGACATCATTACAGTTAAAGCTCCTGAATTGCTACATGAGTCACTTACTTAAAGACCAACAGCAAATTCATATAAGGTCAAAATGTGTATGAATATGTGCAAATACAAGATGGCATCAACTGTGGTTATTACTTAGAGATTTGTGATGCAACCATAAAGCCTCCATAACCCGCATGCTTTTAAACAGCACTGCCTCTAATCCCATTCACTCAGTTTCATTCCCTCCTTACAACCACGATCCCCGACTGTCAGCCGCTGTGCAGCTTCACTGGAGCAGCTACAGGGGTTAACTACCCGCCCAGATTTTTACACTTAGTCCCGGGTTTCGGATCAACAACCCCTGCCTCTCTAACCTCTAAGTTAAGGCCAGTTAAGGCCTAAAATGGGTCCGCTGAGTAACATTAAAGCGTTCTAGTCCACCTTTTCCTTCATCCTGTCTTTCCCTCCAGCAGTCTCCTTTGTTACTTCCCCATTCCCTCTTCCGGACATTCCCTTGCTTTTTCCTTCGTGCTCACTGACGTCTGTTTTCCTCTCACTCCTCCATCCATTTTCACTTTTCTCTCCCTTCCTCCCTTCCTTCCTCAGCGTCCTTTATCAGTCCTCTTATTTCCCCATCTATCCCCTGTCCCTCTATTTGTTTTATATCCCTCTGTTTTTGCCGTGGGAGACAGATGGCCGGCCTGTCACGGCTGGACAACTAATTTCCTCCGATATTTACCATTCTAGCACACCAACACACACGCCCGCTTGCTCACACACACTCCGCTCTCATCGATCAAGGCTAGATACTGTGAAATGGTCCGTGGAGTGTGATATAAGTGTGTGTGTGCGCGTACGTGCCCGCCTGTTCTTTCACAACAAGTATTATTGGCTGTGAATGAGAGTGTGTGTCTATATGGACGTGTCTGTTTTTGTGTCAGCGTTTCTTTGACAGGTGTGAATGAGAGTGTGTGGCGATTGGGAGGTGTGTGTCTGTGTGTGTGTGTGTGTGTGTGTGTGTGTGTGTGTGTGTGAGAGAGTGTGCATACTCTTCTTTGACAGGCTGTATTATTGGCTTTGAAAGAGAGTGTGTGAGTTGGGGTGTTTGTCAGTGTGTGCGTTTCTTTGACAGGTGCTGCAGTATTATTGGCTGTGAATAGGAATGTGTCAAAGAATGGTGAATGGAGAGAGAGATGAGAAGATAAATCATTTGTACATGAAAAAAAAGAATTCTTTGAAAAATCATTCATTGTGGTCAGTCCATTATATCTGTGTATCTTTAGCTTCCTGAGTCACAGACACACGTTCTGTCTTTAAAGGTGCAGTGACAAACCTAGTTTGATTTCTTTTTTGTTGTAGAGTGGATTAATACTGGTTACGCATAAACATAAACATTCTTCTTATTGTTTGCAGAGAGTTGTAGTGTCCCATGGACTAAATGTAATTTTTAGCAACTTTTCCATCCTGACAAAAATAACTTTGTGTAAAACATTGTCAAATTTAGCACTGATTTAGCTTTAGCATAGTTAGGATTTAGGTAAAAGCCATAAAAAAACAAGTCAAAACCTAGTATATGGCTGGACTGTGTATGTATATTCCATTCTTAGCGTGCAAAAATTTGGAAATGAGCTACAGTCAGTGGCTGGGGATAAAGAAAAAAAATGGGAGAGGGGAATAAAAAAATTACAGGGAGAGGGGGAAAAATAAGTGCCCTGAGTGCCAGCGTCTCCCCCCTCTCCAGGAAGAAGAAACTGATCAGAAACAAGGAGGCTTTGTAGTAAAAGATGAGCACACATGTTTATCAAGCAGAGGGAATTAGATCTAAAGACCCTGCTGAGAAGAATTTCTCCCATAAACTTTATGATTGTAACAGAGTTGGACAGGAATTCTCTAAATTCAGCTAAAATGTTAACAGCAGGTTCATTTTATGGGAAACTCAAGGCA
>OMLF01005417.1:40995-51366 GCA_900302615.1 Holocentrus rufus | reverse complement strand
CACAAAACTGCTATGGTCCAGCTTTTAGCAGAGGATACTCAAGACAAAAAAACTATTTGGGGTTTGAAAAGTTGCACTACGTTGCAGCACCTGTCACAAACTGTCACTGTAGTGGAGAACTGACATTTTCCAATTATTTTAATGGAGGCGGAGTATAGAATGACTGGCGGAGACAATTCTTTTTTTGTCAAAACTACGTTGTTCTTAATGTTGAGTACAGATTTGCAGAACCATCTCATTGAAGCGGAGATTGAAGCAGAGGTGCCGAGAGATTTCCCATGCCTCATGAATTATAGACCGCGCTGCAGTCTGTTAGTCACACGTGCATCGTCGCTTTCTTTTATTTTGGACATCAAATCAAATAATAAGGATGCCCCGCACCAGCACTGTACAGTGGTCCGCCTTGTTTTGCATCCCCCCTCCCCATTCTGCTGGGAACCAAAAGGAGATATTTATATCGCCCTACTCAGATCACCCCCCCTAAAACACTGCATCCATAATGGATGAAGGCCTACCAGCCTGTGCAAAACATCTCGTTCTAGGGGAAACGCTAAAAGAGAAGAAAGGAAGGGTGGCTTCAATGGGCAAGTCTTTTGTAAAAGAGATGGAGGAAGACAAAAGGACATGTAGAAAGTGAAACCGCCGCGGAAACTCCACACAGAATAAGACAGGAGCTTGAGTAACGATGATGGGGACGCCATCTTATCACCAAGAACTGTTTTATCAAAAGCAGCATGTAGAAATAGTACACACTGTATTGCATAACGAGAACACACTATGGTTAACGCTGACTAGATTGGGTGTTTTGCAGTATGGGTGGCCTTGAAATAAAATTTAAATATGAGGACTCCATTTGTCTCTGTGGGCCACGGTAATGGTAATAATATTGTATAATTTGCGAAAAGATTATAATCTAACCGTGAGAATTAAGGAGAAAAGCTGCAGGAAAGGAACATGTTTCTCATTTCAAATGTTCCTATCCCACATCACTGTGATTAGAAATTAATAAAGCGTCAAGCCGGGGTAATTACAGTGTACCGCCGAACGAAAAACAGCCAAATAAATTGCTTGATCGCTGTACAGCGCCGTGGCGGAGGGACGGCGAAGCAGGTTGTTAGGATTAGCTCTGACATCACGGGGAGTGAAGTCTAGCAGGCCTCCCAGGATCCTTTTGGTAGGGGTGGACAGGACTGCCCCTGCTCTGTCAGTCTGTGAAACACTGCATGCACAGTGGCAGCTCTACCAGATGTTTAGTCACAAGGCACAGATGGGCAGACTAGATAAACATCAGCTGTCTGCAGAGAGTAGGAGTTAGGGGAAATTGCTGAATCCACACAGCAGCCCTCTTTCCTCTCACAGTGAGCGGGGAGAACACAAAATATCTCTACCCTCGCATAACTCCCAGCTTCCCCTGCGCTCATCCATAGTCCCCTGCTGCTATGTGCACTCATAGACGGATGGCCTTGCTGACAAACTTAGGCTTTACTTGACTAGGGGGCGGGCACTGAAATGCATTTTACCCACTGCTATGGGATACGCTTCTCTGAAACAGCATTTACTGGATTGTGATAAGACTAGACTTTTCCGAGGCAAGAATACTTGTTTTGTTGGCTTGCCGTACATCATGGGAGCGGGAATGGCTGAATTAACATTAATTACTCAGAATCTACTGATCCATAATCAGTTAACAATTTCCCGTTGTGGGGCGACTTTATCGGGTTTGCGATCGTAAACAGCTGATAAGCCATTTCCCTGGTGAGCGTTTGACAAATGATGAATACATTTGCAAGACATATTACTGCATGTACTTAAAATTGATTTAAGTTGAAATTAAGGGAAACTTATGAAGGGAAGCAGATGGGAAGAAGAAAGGGAAGGGAAGAGAGTGCTGGCCAAATAATAGTTCTGGTTTTCCTCTGTGTACAGTAACTACAACATGGCAATGGAGAAAGTGTATAAAGGATTAGATTTTATGATTATGGCCAAGTGAACATTGTGGGGGGAAAAGAGGGCATGACCTTATATTGTGATGTTAACACTCCTGTTTTACCCTCATATCTAACTATACTGGGCTAATTTCTGTTTCTGTATGACCGCTATATATTTTTTGGCATTATGCCTCTTTTTGAGCTGCACCACATATGTTGTTCTGACTTTTTAATTAAGTTTGCTACAAGCGTGGAAAGTTTAATGCCAACTTGGGACTTGCGCTCGGGGAATTAATTATTGGAAAGCTGCAAAAATCATTAAATGCTAAAATGAAAGGGCTCATAATTGGACATTACCTGTAAAATACTCAAGACAGCAACTACTACTGCTACTACTACTACAGACCACCACTGATTATTAGCAACTGACCTGTTTGAATCAATATTTCTATTTTGGTAATCATTAAAATGTTTCAAAGTCCCAGCTTGTGTTTTACTTTGCACTATGTCTAACACAATCCTACCACAGCGCAGTGATTATTACAGCCACACACAACCGCCTCCCACTCCTAATTCTCATTCAGAGTTAAAATGCTGTCTCCCATATTGTTAATTATATTTCAGCTATTTTTGTGGCCTCGGGGTCATCTTCATACCTGCTATTTGTACAAACAACAACTAAATAAATCAGTCATTGTCTCATTGCTCATCCAATATCTCATTTTGCTCACAATCATCTCTGAGACCCAAAACATTAGAAAGGCCAGGATCTGAACTACTACAGACACCTCTGGTTCTGACCTGTTTTAAAAGGTCATTAATCAACATTTGTTTATATTTCTATTCTATTCCATTCATTAAAATTGTTTTTTGTCTCAGTTTGTGTTTTACTACACACTATGTGATGATACCACAACAGCCAACATTGTTTGTTATATTTCAGCTATTGTTTGTTGCATCAAGGCCATCTTCATACCTGGCATTTATACAAAAAAACAGCTAAATAAATCAGCCATTGTCTTGTGGCTTATTGTCTTATCGCTCAGCCAATATTTCACAATTATTTCTGTGACCCAAAACGTTAGAAAGGAAATGCTTCTGAACGCTGTTGTACAACCACACGAAGACACTCAGAGACGCCGCATCCATAGCAATGTAATAAGTCGTATGGGGAGAAATGGATCTTTATAGGGTAGGCATATCAGCCAATGAAGTATTTTACCATATCAAGCGATGCTTTCAACTGTTGCTTTTTCACTCCTTGATGGGTGTGTTGTTTTTTTTTTTGCCATGCTTTTATTCCTTCTCCATAAAACATATTTGAGAATCTTGAAGAGCACTGGAGAAATAGCACGATTTATCATTTTGCTTTCGCAGCAAGAGACACAACTCAATTTTACATCCCCTCCGCAAAGCCACATAATGGCATGCATCTCGCTAATAGGACCGTCAGAGTGTGGCTGGGCACCGTATGACAGTGATGTCCTAATCCGACAGAGAACTACTGTTTGGCCGTTATGCTTCAGATGAGAAGATACTTAGGCCCCAAATGGCCAATATGATCGCGGGGGAAAATGCAGATAAAGTCTTCACCCTGCAGAAGACAAAACTGCATGGTTGTCTGTTAGCTGATCTGCTAGAAATACATAAATGGCTCACGGTGCTTAGTTTTTTAACCTCAGATTTAACAGCAGATAACTGGATTTGTATTTACATGGTGCACACGCCATGCATTTTCACCATGATATGGGGTTTCACTGTGAATGAATGGGAACTGTCTACATTCACCTGCATTTGAGACGAATAGTGTGGTGGAAGTGCTGAAGGGAACAGAAGTGGATGTAATGGCATCTGGTTATTATTGGTACAATTGAATGAAAATAACTGCCATTTCAACATTGTTGTCTTATTTCTAAAACCCAGCATTACCCCAGAAGAGAGAATGGTGATGTTCAGTCGCCTCGATATGATTTTCCTATGACATTCACTGAGCCAGGTTCTGCAGAAACAGAAAGCAATGGGAGCTTAATCATCACTGGCGTCACACTGATGACTGTGACTATTGTTTTTAGACAATAAAGGCGCTGGGAGAAAGCATTTCCTTGTTGTCACAGATAGTAGTGACAAATCCTGTAAAAGCAATCACTCACTGGCATGCTCTTTGAAAGGGATCCAGTACATTTACACCTTAGTTTATTGCAGCAGGAGGGAATGCAATGCAATCTACAGCGTGATATTTCAGTTCATACCCAAAATGGAAATTAATTTTATGGTTACCTTGCTTATGTACGTGTAAGTGTTCCTTGAAATAAAGATCGGCGTACTTTGAAGTGAAACATCAATAGTTAATTACACTGATGTTTCATATTTCATGAGAAATTGCATTTCTATGGTGTGTATTTGTTTGTGTGTGTGTGTGTGTGTGTGTGTGTGTGTGTGTGTGTGTGTGTGTGTGTGTGACAGAAACAAAGGGAAGAAGGGCTATATTGTTTATCTAACAGATAATCAATTACGAATAATCTGAAAAGTGTCAAGGGAATGACCTCAGACATGACATTATTTTCCTTTAGGGATACAGTATGTCCTGCAAGGGAAACGTTACACATAATCGGAATACTTGCTTATAATCTGGGTAAGTGTCACATTAATTCAGAGTGAAATGTTCCCTGCACGATGAGTCATATTCAAGGTAGTGAGGGGAAAAAAATGGGTACAGGGGTGCAAGGGAGACATTAAAAGTGCGAGAAAGAGATGGAAAGTACAGGGGAGTGTGCACAGGGGTTCATTACATGCATAGTGACTCTATATTAGGCTATCTGCATTCATCCCACCTCCATAAGAGACATCAGACACCCACCTCAAAGCTAATTCCCCTTTTCTCCATTACTCCATTCCCTATTCCAAGACGCTCTCCATTAGCTCACTCCACCAGGGCTGGAGATATTAGGGCAAATTCTTATTCTCTCATTAACAGTTTCTTCATGCAAAATGCAGTTTACATTAACAAACAAAGTCTGTATGCCTCCTTGGGCTAACAGGAAAGATGATTCAGTGCTTCTGTGGAGAGCCTCTATGTGTAATAATGCAGAATGGGGCAACACAATATCTAGTCATTGCCTCACAGAGATTATACAGGCGTAATGCTGAAACAAAACCTTATCCAGGCCCATCTTCATCTGAAACCCTATTCTATCTTTACTATTATATTGGTATTGCTTGCTGTTATTATAGAAATACCATCTTCACAGTTTGGCATGTCTGTCTGTATTCAACTGCAATGTACACTGTTTGAACAAATGTCTTAGCTGAATCGTCTCTATAGATCAGGGCAATGTAAATGAGCCCCAGAATTGAGCTGTGGGTTGGATGCAGTACTGCAGCAATTAAATGTCTGTTTATACACTGTGTGCTGTGTGATGCAACCAGTATATACAGTTTTAAACCAGTTTATCTCAGCAGAGTGTGTCTCCTCCCCACTGCCATGGATATAAAATGTGAATTATTTATGTCCCAGCCCTTTAAGGCTCCGCCAACATACTCTATGCGCAATTAATGTTAAAAGGATCTCAGAAGTGGATGAAAGATACGGCTTTGTTCTGGTGTTTCCTTTATTTTTAATTCAAGGTATTGTCTTTTTTTTTCTTTTGCGAGAAACATTAGGGAACAAATGTGCACAGGGGGCAGTGAGGCAATCAGCAAGAGGCGCGAGCTGAGGCTTTGTGTGTGTCCCACTTTGCTTGGACTAATTTTTCATGTTGCACTACAGTTTACAACATCAACACACAAAAAGCACTCTTTGAGCCTGGCTGAAGAGGAGCCAAGCGGCACAGTTCATAAGTACTTGAATCAGAACGTCCTAAATGTGCCAAGCATACGACACAGAGTGAAGAGTTAGGCAGCATGGTGACCCAGCTGTAAGTTTTCTTACTGATACACCCAGACTTGAGCTATAGACCTGCTAAAATAACACCCAGCCGAGCTATATATCATTTTATGATACAGCGTTAAGTTACTTTACACACAACTCAATGTGAAAAAACAGGATCATCTACCTAGGGCATCGTCATCATTTGATATGGCTTGCAAAATGACTTTTATTCATGTTTGCTTTTGGGTATACAATGACTTAGGGGAAGAAATGCCAATACAGAATTTTCCTCTGGCCGAGACCCGTCTAGACTGATTTGGCAAACAGATCTTAAAACATTTTACAGTAGATGCTCAGCAGGGATTTTTTTATATCCTTTCTCAGTTCTTCCACATCTGCCATGTACGTTGCCCCAGTTGCCAACTAAATAAGAATCAGTGTTACTTTAACTTATACTAGACTACAGGAATATTTCTTATTTTGCCAATAAACAGAATTTTATTGTTAGAGGTGGAGGAATCAAATTCAAATTTGTTTTTTGAGGTTAAAGCTTAGTCTGGGAGTATTATGAATTAATGTGGACAGTAAAAATATAAACACCCTTCGCTGGTTCCTTCAAATGACCAATTTAGCAACACAAAGCTCTTTGAACGTTCTGCACAAAATGGGAACTGTATCACTGTAAGTCCAAAGAAATGCTTTTCCATTTTTTTTTTTTTTTAAAGAGCTTTAGCATTGAAAGGTAAATTTCTCATAAGATTAACAATAAGAATGAAGAGTTTGTCATGTCTGCTGCACAGACATCAAAAGATGGAGTATTGTCGCAGCTGAGATCAAAAGCTCTCTGTCACAGCTAACAATGCTGAGCGTGCAGACTTAGTTTTGTCATAGAAAGTGAATATGTGCACATCCCTCAGTAGCGACAGCAGGGGGCAAAAACATATTTGTGGGAAATCACATATTTCAAATTGCACATTTAGCTTCTAAGTATAGCCTGGGTTTATCTGCGCTCCTGGAAACAGAAGCTATGAATACTGCATCCCTCTGGTTCCTACCACGGTGTCAAAGAGGGTTTCGATGTTGAGGCATGCTTGAATGAATAAAGTGGGATTCTTTTCATGAGAACACCGCCATTCACTTCGCATGCATTCCTTCACCTATAGGCTTAGGATGAGGAGGGGAGCGTGCTGTTCCTGGAAGGGTTCAAGTGCAACAGTCATTTTGAAAAGTTAAAAAAAGATCTAAAGATTAGATTCCTCTGTTGGATTTTATGCTAGTGTGATAATGTGAATGCCACCCATGCTGCTATTAATTGCATGTTCTTCCCAGCGCATTAAGCAAGGTACTAACCTTCTAGTTGAGCTGCTCAGTGGCCAGCAGTAAAAGTGTGGCTGTACTGGGCAGCTTGCCTGGAGCAAGGCATTTCTGAAAAAGACTATGCATGCTCAGCAAAGCTTCCCGGGAAAAGGGAAAGGAGAATATAACTACAGAAAGTACATGGACTTAAGTGCAAAAATTAGAGCAATAGGTACCACTGAATCATACATGAATCAAGCCTTGTTAGATGAACTGTTCTTACAGATTGATATGGTGTTGCTGTTATGGTTTGTAGTTCTAAAACCCAGAAGCATGTTAGCATTTGATTTTCCATAGGGTTTTTGATTTATGCCAAAAATATAGTCCATGATTAATATGAGCTGTTCGGCTACAACATAAATTACAGCTTTTACATGAACTCACATCTTGTTCTGCTCTGCTCTCTAGGTGTATTTCATGTTTGTTCACACTTCTATCAAACTTTTTCACAACAGAAAAGTTATTCAAATAGCTATAAGTTGGAAGTTCAAATAGCTAGCTAGCTAGCAGAGACAGCTAGATAGTTTTCTGACGGTGGAAGAAGTGAAGCCTTCATGCCATAAAACGGCTTAGACGTAAGTTAACTCTAAAACTTTGCCTTCATTTAGTATGCCCGGAGCTATGAATATGCAAATAATCCCCGCATCGATTCATATCTCCACCAAGCGTATCTTCAACTCTGTCCACACAAACCTGAAGGCTGCAGGTTAATTCAGTCATTAATGTTCAAACTGCTGCCGATTCTGAAGAAGAGCAAATTGCACAGTGTCGCCTTCAAGTGGACGTAACAACCTTATCGCTCTCTACAACATTAGAAACGTAACGGTAATAGATAACATGAGCATTAGCCTTGATTACTTATTAATCAGCTGTGTGTTGCTAATGTTAGCCAGATAAACCTCGGTCCCAATCACCAGCTCTGATAACAGTTAACGTTACCGACCTTGTAAAGATAAACAGCCAGATGCTCCGTTAGAAAGAAACACTGAAAACCAGAGAAAGTCTCTGGAGAAACGCGGCTAGTGAACTTTGCCAAGTTTAACTATATTAGCTATTTATGCAAATGCATAGTGAGATACTGAGGCTCCGATTGGTTACTGGTCCGTGACGTAACAGACCGGTAAACTTACGTGGCCGTGCATCAATACTGATTTCTGTGAGTGGAACAAGGAAGTCGTGTTTTGATTGGCATGAAGCAAATACAATGTGCTATGACAAGTGGACCACATTGAATAATCAGTATAGTAGCGGATCTGACAAAACATATTAAAAACATAAAAAACAGGATTTTTGAGGTTTGTGACAGACCTTATTTTCTTAAATTTTCAAAAACCCAGTGGAAAAAATCAATAGGAATTCTGCTGATGGAAGCTGTGGTCAAAATAATTTCCAGGTTGGCCTACAAAAACACGTCATCGCCAGAACACATTGGGCACTCAGGAGCATCATGCCACACACTTTTTCACCCTCCGGAGTTTATATCAAAGGCCGCTGTCAACATCACAGATCGTCACGGAGACCTCTTTCAGGCACATTCAGTTTCTAAGGCTGTCATATTTCCTTTTTAGTGGTATCATCACTGAAGCATTGAGCATGTTGAATTAGAACAAGAGTGCAGGGCTCTGCTTGCTTAATGGTATCTGCCAACACTGGAGTCTCTCCTCTATTTTGCCATTTATCTCTTCTTAGAGGGATCTATCCAGCTTCAAAGGGTACCCAGCCAGCCTTTGGTCTGATGACATGGATTTAATCCCCTGACTAAAGATTTTATAGAAGTGATTTTTTTCTCTCTCTCTTGTCGTGAAATGTGCATGCTGGGCGGCGGGAGTGTGGCTGAAACAGCATGTTATGAAGATGCCAAGAGGAGTGGGACTGGAAGTTAAATACAGGAATACAAACAGTGAATCAAAGGGTATTAGGGTGTAAGCCTTGCATCATCGTTAATTGGGCTGCCAGTGTGCTCTTAAAAGAATCTGGGTTTTTTTTTATTGTTCCTTTTTTTTCTCTTTGCAACTCATACTCCATGATTCTTGGCAGGAAACCATATATTATGCTGCCAGCCTTTACAGAGGTACAGTATGCAAAGTGCTGCATAGAAATAGTGCATGATTGCAAGGGTACGTGGTTGTTACAGCAGCATGGCTTTTACAGTATATAATACTTGAGTGTGTGTTATTATCCATTAAAGAGTGCATAGAGCTGAAACCAAAACAGCCACAGAAACAATATTGTTTGCTCAGTATATCTGTGCAGTGTATTCAATCATCAGACCAATTAGTTTGATGTATCAAAAGCAAAGTTTCTGCCACATTTCTCTCTTTTTTCCTTGTTCATACTGAAGTTCTAAGATTTGGCGGGGGGAGGTTGTTTTAATTTAGTCCTTCATATTGTGGGCGTTGTGAAGGTATTTGAGCGTGTAGCTGGGATGACGTTCTACAGAGATAAATTTGACTTTGACTTTGAGAACACAAAATTTCAAAGTTGACCTTTCAACGACAGCATTCAAGTCGAGATGTCTTAAAGTCACTGGCAGCGGAAGCTCCTCACAGAGCATGTCCGGCACATCGCTCCATGACAATGTCCCCGAGCCTCGCCACAGGGCCCTGTCCGCCTCTGATCTGGCTGCCAGCAGAACCTGCTCCACTTGAGACGGTGTTTGAGACCTAAGGAGCGACTTTTCGATAGTAGTTTTCTGAGAGCTCTGAATCACACAGGGAGCTGCAGTGATCTGTGGCATTAATGGTGGTGATGGTCTGTCCAGCTGTCCATCCATCCACACTGTGCAAAGCTTTAATTGTCGCCTCCAAAAGCTATACTTTCAATGTTAGCATGGCTGACTGCAGCATGCATTGCTACTGTAACTGTGCCACATATACATATGCAGGATAAAGCAGTGCAGCACACATATTATGCATACTACAAAGTGCATTCAAAATTAAATCCATGAAATGTATGCTGTTTTCTGTCTTTAGAATACTACTGCTTTGCAATGTATTCATAAGCAATTTTATGCTAGTATTTTACAGCAAGAAATACTGACTCAATAATCAGTAAATGACATGGCAGTATTTTCAGTATGCTCAAGGAGAGATGTTTGCCCATTGATCCGTTTAAAGAATGTGCAATCTTGAAAGACTAGTGACTATGATCATGTAATGGCTACTGTCTCCTCCCCCCCATTCCATGATGCCAAAAAAAAAAAAATCTTAAAGAATTTTG
>OMLF01005417.1:21629-40975 GCA_900302615.1 Holocentrus rufus | reverse complement strand
ATTTTGAGGTTGACTCTCCCTCCTCAACTGCAAAAAAGCTCAAAAATGTCTTCACTGTTATAAAAAAAAAAAAAACAAAACACAAGAACAGCAGATGCCCTGCGCACAGCCTTGTGTAGCCTACCTCGCGTAGCGCCATCGGAAGCAGGAAATATGATTTTTCCAGGGCTTTTCCTGTATAGTTTGGTGCTGTCAACACCCTGTGTATGAACTTCAAGGTCTCCTTTGTCTCACACACATCACATCTGCAGACATAAAAGCATGCACCCTAAATTCAAGGGCTTTTGACATACTTCTACTACAAATCAATCTATCAGTCTCTCTCTCTCTCTCTCTCTCTCTCTCTCTCTCTCTCTCTCTCAGCTACCCATATTTACAGGCTTGCTGTGTGCATCTAGGGTTTTTACAACTGAATACAGCCCATTAATTATTCACCCCTCCTGCTTTATCTCGGTCTCCTTAGCTCTCTTTATCTCTCCCTTCTGTCTCTTTCACTGAATTCTCAGCAGAAGACAGTGGGAGAGTGAAAACCTCTCTTTGTACCCATGCTTGGCATATACCATGCTAATTTTGTGTAAGGCACTCCTTTAAGTGGGACTTGGGACCTGATAATTGCTCCTTTCATCTGCCTTGTTAAATCTAAGATCAAACAAGACGAGGCAGAGCATGAATGGGGCATTGATTGCAAACCACTGCTAAGAGCTGGACGGGTTAGCAACCCCACAATACTACCATCTGTGCTTGAGTAGACATTAAGTCACCTGAGTGGCTGGGTTTTGGTGCACCGGCTAAAGTGTAAAAGAGATGAAGGCAAGACATGTTTGTGAAAGCTGGGTGTTTTATGTCTCTCTCAAACAAAAGTTGGTCCACCGCCGACTGTTTTCAAAGATGCTAAAATGCTTCATCCCCAAAACTCAAGTTAGTCCGCTGTGTTTTTGGATTTTACCGTTGCTGTGCGTCTTCTACTTCTCCCATCAACTTACACAGCCGAATTTAAAAAAAATTGTTCCAGTAATTGTGCTTAAAAATTAATGCAGGTTTTGAGAGCCAGTCTACCACTGACATTTATCATATTCTGACAGCTCTCCCTGAAGATTAAGCGTTCACCCTCGATGCCAGAGGAAAACAGGGAGGAGTGCAATGAAAAATAAGGTCATTAACTTGAGGCGCCTCATCAGACATAGGTGTGTGATTGAGCAATCGGGATTTGCTGAAAATAATACCTCCTTCTGTTTTGGACCTAGATTATCTGTCTGCTCAGTCCAAGCCACTGGGTGCCAGTTTGACAACATCCAAAATACAGATTCTAGGATATGTTGCACTGTCCAAACACATGTGAGTATAATAATGTCATCCAGACATATATAATGCCTTTCACATGCTTGGAGAAAAAGATTTTGGTCCATAAAGGGACGATGGAAGAGATCTGTATGAGTGTCTTTGGAAAATACTGGCCAGCTGGATACTTGTTAAGGTAAAGAAAGAGCTGCCGGTATTGTTCCAGATGGCAATATAAACTTTTAATGAATGCATGTTGATATTTAAAGAACCAAAAGGTGATCAAAAAGCCCCTAATGCGCAGCTTATCTGGCATTTAGAGGTGCATTTGGCATAGATTCATTGCACAGCAGCTTTGTGGACTAACTGCACGGTGAGATCACGTTTTTAAGGAGATAATCTGTGCACGAGTGAACTGATGATACTTGAACGAAGCCCTTTTCATTTCGGGGGACTTGAGCATTCCCATTAATACAGGATTTCTGAAGCACCATCCCTTCACTTTGCTTCCTATCTTGTCTAATTCTCTCCACACAAAAAGGTTCAAGGATTCTCTGGGTCGCATGGTTCTGCTCAGAAGGTTTTTGATCTGGGTGTCTTACAAAAGAAACAATAGCGTTCATGTGCATGAAATCTTCTGAAAGGAACCTTTTCTCATTCGTTTGTCACAGCAGGAGGTTTTCGAGCTACAAGGTCAATCTTGTTTGTGCTCATATTTCAAACACCTGGGATGCTCTTACCGTCAGGGGTGCAGGTCATGTGCACACAGCTTTGTGATCTTGATCCCAGCTCATTTTGAACGCAGTGTTTACAACACTCATCAGAATGATTTCATACAGAATGAAGCCTAAAAATTACAGAAAGTAGTTTAGCCATAGCGAGGCTTTTTGTGGGGCTGGGACACATTTAAAAATACATTTGAAACTTTCTCTGTTTAATATTTTAATTGCCAGAGTTTGTAAAACATATGTAGGCCCTAAAATGCTTAAAACTTGAGCAGTTGTGGGACACCTCAGTGGATTACCGTGTAGAATATGGATCACGAACCTGTGAGCACAACAGCATAGGTTCGATTCCAACTTGTACCTTTTGCTGCATGTCATCCCCTCTCTTTCACTGCCCTGTTTTTGATCTATCCAATAAAAAATCTTAATAAAATATCAAAAAAAAAAAAGCTACAGCTGATATGCATATGTATAATAATTTAAGTGCATTGTCAAATGCTGGAAACTGACAAAAACTATGAATTGCACAGCGGCAGGGTGTGTTTTTTTGTGGAAAACAGCAACACTGCACAAAATTGGTACCACTCTGAAGTCAAATAATACTACAGCTATCGCCAACCAAAAGCAGGTCTTAGCAAAAACAATAAGCAGTGCACTATTTTCGTGGCATTATTTGGCAGAGGCCGACTGGCACAGAGCTCTCCAAAATCACATGGACCCCTTCATGTAGGCTACGTTTGCCTGTTTCACAGTGATATACGTTGGTAAATTCTTCAAGCAGTAGAAACGTCTACTTGCACATAATTTGATTAAGGCAGTTATACTTCCAGAGTTCTGACAGTACAGCTGGGAATTTTACCAAAGCTGAGTCTGTACTGTGTTAGATTAAAGGCTGATTCCTACCAGTGTCTTCCTCCACAGCTGCCTGTATGTATGACAGCCTTCTCTTATGGTGGATTAAATTTCTATAGTCATCTGAAGGCAGCAGGACCAGCATGTTGTTCTATAGTTTGAGGGAAGTGATGCACATTTTTAAAGTGCCGCGCAGTTAGATACAGGTTATCCAATGTGGATACCTAGATTACGTCTTATGCAACCAGCATCAGGCTCCTAACGTGTGCAGACTGTTTTGCTTTTGTTCACACCAAACTGGTTGACTGTAATTCAAAGTTTATCCAGTGGAAAACATCAGTCGTCATTCACGCATCCTCTTCCTGCACCATCTCCTTTTCAACAGGTCTTTCAAATGTAACGCCTGAAGCCTGGCCTTTTTTATTTCCAGCAGAGAAAGGCCCATGGCTGCTATTAACAGCGTGGTAGAGTAGAAGCAGGGCTGTAATTGTTTTGGTTAAATCTGATCTCGGCGGTACAGGAAGCAAATTTGCGTTTGTGTGTTTTTAAGAAAACCCCAATTTCCACAGTTCTGTCCTGACAGTTAAATAATAGGTTGGCCTGCATCAGCCAGAATGGGGAGTTGTCAGTTTATACTATCATGTAAAAGGCAGGCATCCAACAATATGATGGAAACAAGTTTTATTGTAGCACAAAGTTTGTTTGTAACTTTTTGTGTGATTGATTGTCACCATAATTACGCATGGAAAACACAACTGTGAATTCATCTCAAAAAGGGACATACTGCCGACATATCTGTGTGGTATAAATTCATGTTGGGTGCTCAACAGTGTTATTGGGATGCCATATATTCTGAACGTACTGCACCTCCCGGACAGGAACGTTGGTTTCTCTTTGGAGAAGTCGGTCTGATCTCTTTCATTAGAAAATGCCAGTGCGTCATAGCAGGGAGTAAATTGCTTTTAAAGGGAATGAGAGCAGCTGATTTGATTGGCCTTTATTGAGGTCTGCCCGAACTCCGCCTGTGTTCCTCCCACTAGCGGCGTTAACTCCTGTTCCAGCCCACTTTCCCCAGATAGCGCCAGAATAGCACTTACTGCCAGGACAACGTCAATTGCAAAAATAAGTTGGCCACACCCCAGAAACGATATTGGCGAATTTTAATGCCTTTGCTCGCCCCGTGAAAACAGGGCCCGCGGTGTTTATTAAGTCATTCCTGCTACTCTGGCTTTGTTTCTTAATGTATATGCCCTGCATGTCTGCTTGCTAATAAAGGCACTGTCAAACTCCTTCTATGTTTGCCAAGGGGCTTCTTTACTGTGCCAGTGCATAATTGTACAGGTCTCTGTTGCCAACTCTCCTGTGCTCCCTGGGCTCGACATGAGGCATCACAGTGCGAGAACAAGGGTCACAACCACTAGACATATCATTAATCACAGAAACTGGGGGCTTTAGCCCAGGATTATCCATCCCTAGGGGGGCTGAGTCAGTCCTGGAGTCCCCTGTAGGTGCTAGAGCTAGAGGGAAATGTCAGTCTGTTGGGGCCTGATAGACTCTGCTCCGGTTGAGGCAATCTGTGGAGAGGATGAAAGGGCTGGAACATTGATTTCAGTTCAAGAAGCAGGTGGGAGGAAAAGGGAATAGGAGCGAATCAGAAAAGCCTTCAAACTAGCAGTCTATCCCCAGTTGAGGGAAATGTAGTCAGATAAAGTGTGGCAATGCCCATGTGGATGCAGGAGAAAAAAAAAAGCTCAGTCGGCAGTGAAGATGATTCAGGTCACTAACATGTCTCTTTTGGTCCCTTTCACCTCTATTTTCATCCAGTTCACCTTATATTTAGAAATGAGGAGAGCACAGGAGCTTGTAGACCTATAACCTCTGCAAAATCCCATTTGGCTTTGACTAGATCTATCGAAATTATTTTTATAGCCACACTAAAAATGTGAACATGAGGGATTTTTAGATGAAACGGTACGCAATGTTTAAGTCAGCCCGCTATTAGGCTGATGCATATGTTCATTTGCAGATGGGGATCCGGGCGTCATTACATGTAAATACATTCGGGATGAAGTCAAATCAGTTGAGATTGACTGACTCAATCCAAGGTGGGCAACTGATGTACTCTCACCTCCTTAAATAAACCATATTTCATGTTTTTTTTATTTCCATTTGCACATTTTCTGTATAACCAAAGAACCTGGCTGGGGCATGCTTGTTGGTTTAAGGGGGGGCTGGGACAAAGGCAATAGGAGCCCAGCTTTCTGACCCCACCCCCCGAGGAGAGGGAGGGTCAACTGCCCCCAAGGCTGTTGTCTTAACCTGTGTGATTAATGGTGCATTAACAAGATGGCAGGTCTTTGAGTACATCACGGCTCTCACATTGCCTCTACATTATTAATGCCGGCACAAAGAGCCTGCTTAATGAGCCAGAACTCTCTCAGTGGATGTTGATTAGGTATGCACCGGGTTTAAAGGCTCACGCTTCCTAATGTATCTACATTTTAGTGGATGAGATTTCTTCCCCCCAACTTTAAATTTTGTTTAAATAAGAGAAAATAACTATCTCTTGAATTATATTACTTAGAGATTCAAGGTGAGTGATTGGATCAATAAAAAAGTAGGCTAACGTCATGAAATTACACATTCTTATCGTGGAAAAAAAATCACAACTGTTGTAGTTGTAATCACAGTCTTTATTGGTCTAGTTTGTTAATTCTTATGGCTCAGTATCAAATCCCCCCCATTAAAAAGGCATTACATGTATGATAAGCTGGGTGGAGGGGAAATAACTATGCCAACAGGGAAGAGGTCAAAATGGTAGTAACACTGTTGCACCAATGGGTGGAGGACACCCACTGGTTACCTCTCGGCTGGAGTGAGATCATTTGATCAAAAGTAGCCTTGAAAATAACACAGTGGCACCCTGATGCTCCACTGTAATTATTTTAGTCTCTCTTTTGCATTGACCTGCTTTCTTGTGCCATCATGGCTGGGAAACTATTGGGGGAAAAAAATCTTTGGCAACTGTCCATGATATAAGCACTTAGAGGTGTATAGTAACTTTGAAAATAAATTTTGCATTGGCTTCATGTCTGGCTCTTCAGCTCCACATTATACATTAAAATGGTTTTACTGACACATTGTGCATTCCTTACTAGTTGAATAATCACATTTTTGGAGAAAAGCCTCCATGGATTGTCTTTCAGGAGATTCATGGGAAGTCGAGATAGCTGCACAAAGACTGTCTACTGTCTACCTGTCTACGAGAAAGGTAATAATCTGAGCATGTATATATATATATGTAAACCTTTACCAACACAGCATAATTTGTGTGTGCAGAAATCTATACTGCACTGATTAAAACAGCACAGAGGTGATTTTTCCTGCTGTTACTGGGTCTTAATGTGATAATATATCTGTAGCCAAATATGGCCTACTGAGAAGTGGCTGATTTATCACATTTTGCTGATAGCACAAGACGATTAAAACAACTAGGTTATCTCAACTTATGTTGGGTTAGTGAAACATGATCACAGCAAGAACAAATAATGTGTGCTGTCCCATTATCTCTGTGTCTCTGACAGGAAAGGCGTGGGAGAGAGAGCCACAGGCATGGTAATCACAGTCATTGACCGGCATATCAATTACAGCCCAGAGCAGGATACAGCACTCCACTTGCCTTCCAGAAACAAACTAAGGTATAAGCGTGTTAATGTACATGTCTTCGTTGTGCTATTATTTCTTGTTTAATTGCTTCGTGTAAACGCAACATGCATATACTACCAGTACCCACTTTCAAGCTTGAATTGTAATTTCTGAAATTACCCGTACAGTATATGCAGATTAATCCCTCAACTTTTTAAAAACTTGTACATGTAATGAACAAGTTCTTGCTGTAGAATATTAGTATGTAGGTAATGTATTGTGGCAGCATCTGTGCAGCGCTACACCGCCTTTGAACACAGAACAATAACCAGTTTCTAGGGAAAGTTTCAGGATAATACAACAAATGAATTCATAAAGCAACAATTACTTTGACCAGCTGTTATTATCCTTTCAGGCAGCAGTAGTGTTGCGACAAAGGTAGCAATTAAGGAACATCCTCCTCAAAGACCAGGCTACATTTTAGAGCAGCTCTAATTACAGCATAGAATAAACCTGTCCTATCTGAGGTGCTCCCATTAAAGGTCTGTGTTGTTGTTACTCCTGTGAGGGTTACAAAGGATTCCACATTACTGTGATCATTTTCATTTTCTTCCATAATCAGTGTAATCATCATTCATTTCAGCAGACTTGTGTGCAGTAAGGTTGCAAGAACAGGACCTCTCTCAGTGTCAAGCAATTTTACTTACATTGTCACTGACTTGGCAATGATGTTAGAACCACAGTGCTGCATAATGAACATGAGTATTATATATGTTGAAAACTGAAAACTTTGGACAGAATAGCTTAAATTTATACACACATCTGTCTGTGTTGTCGACTGTAAGAATGGCACTGACTATTTTGTTCACTAGCACTTTTATAATGGGCTAATGATAATACAGAATGGCATCAGGCTGAATAAAGACAGGCGCAATGACAAAGGAGAAAATGCCCGAGGCATCATTGTTCATCTCTGTGAAGTGAGATTCTTGGTAATTCTCAGTTCTTAATGGTTTCTCTTATCCTTAAGCATATGGGTCATAGTTATTTTTTCCTCCTTTGTCAGTTTTCACTGGACACTGGAATGTCGCCATCAGTCTCAATGACTGCAGCGGATGGCCTGCCATCCTTTGTCAGACACAAACGCACCATTTTCCCAGCGCGTGTGTGTGTCTGTGTGACTGTGTGTGCTTGTTTGTATATACTTGATATCCTAGGCTAGAATCATAGGCTAGTGGCAAGTGGCCTTCAGGTGATGAAGCTGCCGCGTCACGCACATTGAACAGCCATAACAAAACATTTGCCCCCATGGCATGATATGACATATTGGATCAACGTGTCCACCAAATGGCCTGTTTTATGTTAACTAACATTTCTCACAGCGATTTTGATGTAAGTGAATAATTTAAATGCGTGGGGGTGTGGTTGCGTGAATGCCTGTGTGTGTAAGTGCCTGTCTCTGAGACTACCTTGGCGATTTCAAATCCCTGCCTGACGTGCATTCAGTTCATCAGAGTGAACCTCATTTATTTAATCCTCACTGGTGATGAATATATAAAGACCAGGATTTCATAACAGACGCCAGTGACCGTACTGTGTGGGGGATACACTAATCTAAAAGGTTATACAGTAAGTGGTAAGTTAACAGGATAATAATACTATATGGCATTTACTTATCCATACGTGAATCTTGCCCGTGCGTCAGTTAAAAAAATACTCAATTTAGGGCTAAGCCTGAAGGGTTTCAAAAGGTGATCAAAACTGTGGAACATGCATTCAGCATCTGCTCAGCCTCCACAGGGAGCAGCAGGCTTCTCTGCAGCTTTAATGTTTCATTGGGCCCTATCTGCCTTCGCATCCTCTGGTGGAAACCACAACGGAGGAGAGGCATGCCAGCGCACTAACTCTCTTAATATGCTGCCGAAGTACCTGGCATGCTGTAGCACAGGAGATGTTATTGACATGGATTTCAGGTTCTTAGCATATTGAGCTTCGACGGTGGATTTGAGAAGAACAGAGGACCAAAGCGATCACAGTGACATTTCCCCGTGGACCTGTCAGGCGAACTCGACTAACCCTTTTAGCTTCTCCTATCTCCACAAGTGCCGCTGGACTGAGGGTCAAGCCGTTTTCTTCCTTATCTGTCACAGAGATGGAGAATTGAAATTCGACGGGGAAAAAAAGAGTGCTCTCTGGGTCTGTGTAACATGTTGGTTGGGATCTACTGTGTTATAGAGGCACATTACAGTGTTCTTGGCCATGCTGATGTCATGTACACAAATGACTGTCTCTACATTAAAAACCGTGATTAAAATGTATGATTTTATTAAGATATGATTTGTGCTCCATTGGCAAGAAATTGAAGACACCTAAAGTTTTTGATCTTTACTAAGTTTCAGTGATGATCCAGAAACTGAAATATCACTATCTCCATAAAATCTTAGCACTGTCTCTGTGACCACAAAGTCAGGCATCCATTCATGGAGTCACTCCGCAAAGTGTTCCTCGATGACATCAAAGATTTGAACAAGGGTGTTAAACCATGTGGCATGAAGGGCTGAAAGTCGGCAGGGTTTTATCCCCACCAAAAACTACCAGGTGATTTCATTGATAGTTCCCCCTTGCTGGCGCAGGACGTGCAAATCAGTGAAATCGTCTGCTCTAGGCTTTGGTTGAATGAAAACCTTGAAACTCACAGCCCTCTGTAGCACATGGTTTGACACTCCTGGATTAAAGTCTTGGTTATTCTAGTTTTTTCCTTTGGAGGTGCATGTTGAAAATAACGTCACAAGGGAACTCTGCTTTATGGTGGATTTTCCCTTGAAGTGCATGCAGCAAAAGTCTATAATACGGCTGCTTTGCATTTTGACAAGAGATCATGCTATGCATTCTCATGGTATGCCATGTGCCAGAGTGCGCCCTACTGAGCAGCTCTGTTGCTTTAATATTTGATATATCCTATGGGGTCCATTGTGTGACGATCAAAGATGGAGACAACCTTGAAATGCCTCCTTCAATTTACACATGGAGCGTGCGGGCATAGGAGAGCAGAGTGAACGGGGGGAGACAGAGGAAGATTGCATGAGAGAGAATGAAGAATGAGAGAAATGAATAGGCAGATAAGAGGCAAGAGAATAAGATCTGTCTAAGCAGAGGAATGAAGATTCACAACCTTAGACCCACGGTTACACTATTCAAGATTCAAAATTCTGTGATATAAAGATGATGTAGGCAGTTGAAATATATGCAAAATTTGGTGGAAACTGAGGCAACTGTGTAGGAGAAAAAAAAGGTTGCAAGGTGGTGGTGCTATGGAACATGACCAAATGGGATCTGAAATGCTTCCGGCCCCATCCCTAACATGTTCGTGGAATTTGGTTGCTTTAGTATCGAGTGTAAAGGAATTACACCTCGTATCCTGTTTGCATGTCTCTGCCATCAAATGTGTTTGTGTCTCACAGCCAAATGTTCAGGAGCATCAAAATGTTACACTATATTATAGCCACAATTTAGCATGTTTACATATGCCGGGTGCAAAATATTGTGGAGATTGCTTAAACTTTGTGAGAGAAACAGCAAAAAAAAAGAGGTTTTGCATAAATTTCAAGCTGGCAGAATGCTGTCAAGGTTGAAATGAAAACTAACACGTTTGGATTTGCGCATTGGATTTGTGTTGAGCCACAAAATATGAGGAAAACAATTTTGATTCGTGGTCTTACGGTTTATTGGACAAATTATAAAATTGCACATTACAGCATCACAATCTGGCTGATCAGGTTTATTTTCTTTGTCTCAGTAGTGAGGGAGATTTAAAAACTATTTACCCGATTTGATTCCTTCAAAACAAAACAAACAAACAAAAAAAAAACCTCAAGGGGAGCCTCCTTTTCTATTTTAACATCTTTGTCATCACTTTTATGCAGATATCATGACCAAACAGTCATCAAAAGTATGTGAAAGATTTTGGCAGCTCAATCATGCTGTGTGTTAGAGAAGAGTGAGTCAACTTAGCAGTTTAAAAATAGCTGCCATTGCAGCGGGCCTGATGGTGGTGCTGTGGTGTGTGACCAAATGTAGCCTGTCACACTTTGGGGTCCATCTCAGATGACTATCTGGTTTGGTTGCATCGAGTGTTTAAGAGTTATCTCTGGATTCGTCTTGAGCCAAGGGGGGAAAATGATGGCAGAGCTCAGGAGTGTAGTGGCCAAAACATAAAGTTGCTTGTTATGGTCTCAGATGAACAATAAGAAAAAACAATCAAAACAAACACAATAAGCATTCAGCATTTGCAGTGCTTTGACCTCTAAAAAAACAGAAGTCAAAATGATCCATGCAACAAGGGACAGTCAACAAAATGTGTTACATTCTGTGTGGTTTCATGTCAGCTTCAGATCTGATCCCAGATCAGATTCTGATGTGACCCTAACCATAACCAAACTGTTTCACTTGCCTGACTTCACCAGCAAATATGCACTGTTCTATAAAGCAAGTGTGTGCTGTTCTTGTGTATATGTAAGAGGGCTCTGAGAGTTCACAAAAATTCATCTGTGAAGACTCATACTTAAATTTAAATATTAGTTATTTTATCAACTCAATTAGGGACAGACGAGGATTTCCTAATGCTGTGAAGTGGGATGAAGTTTGATAGTCCAAGTACAAAAAATGAAATGCCTCACCCCTAACTAACTCATCTGAATTTGCCTGATAGGATTTTTTATTTTGTTTAAGCCCTGAGCAAAGGTTCAGGGGATGGACTAAATAACAGAAACAACCAGTACATAAGGGATGGAGCCACCCTTTGCTTTCATAACAGCTTCAATCTTCTTTGGATTGCTATTATACAAGTCCTTAGCTGGGTGTAGTGGGATATTGGGCTTTTCTTCAAGAAGGAAAGCCTCCAGTTCATCCTCTGAGGGATGAAGGAGGTGGAAATGTACTTCGCTCTTTGCACTCCAGAACTTCCCATAAAGATTTAATGATGTTTAGATCTACGATTGGGAGGCCATGGAAGGTGTTTACCTTCATCCTGGTGTTCGTAAAGCCACTCTTGAATTTGTTTTACTGTGTGTATGTGGGCGTGATCGCCTTAGAATATGGGAGCATTATGAGGGGACAGTGTGTCCACCATTAGATGCACCTGGTTCTGTAAAATGGTCTCATATTCCTTGGCCGTTATATAGCCATGCAGAGCAATCACCGTACCAAATGACTCCTGCAAGATGGCTGCCTATTCCATTACAGATCCACCACCATGTTTAACAGGTGGCAACAGACACTGTGGGCTGAAAGCTTCATTTGGTTTTCTCTACATTTAAGCTTGTCTGAATATATTAAAAGATGACTCATCAGATCATAATACTTTTATTTCCATTGCTCAGGAGTCTGGGTTTTGTGCTCTTCACTCCAGTTTATGCATTTGTGTGCAGGGAGCTTTGATTAAAATTGTTTCCAAATGGCAACCCTGCTATTAATACCATCATTGTGGAGCTCACAATGTATAATTGTTGTTATCTCTGCCAGGGGATCATGCGTTTGGTCGGGTGTGTCTGTGTGTCTATCTGCAGCTAATCTTGAAAACTCCTGGGCCTACCAGCCTGAGCAAAGTTATGACTGTATGAGGAAGAGCCTCTTGTGCTTGCAGTTATTCAAAAACTTTGAAAATGTTCGTTCCGGCTACTTCCGCTCTCTCACTCCATTCATTGTCTAGCTCGCTCAACCGCCGCTGCTCTCTCCGTACATCTCAATTCGCATCCTACTGGGTCTCTATGCTGCTCCCTCACTCCATTCATTAGCTTGCTCGACCATCGCTGTTCTCTCCCTCTCTCCGCATACTACCAGACCTGTCAACCTAATAGGCATTTTTTTTAATCCTACTGTGGCCGTGTTCGCTCCGATTGCTGGAGAAAAAATCCAGGACATGTGTTACGTTGGGTGAGTTTCTAAAACACACTGCTGACAAAGAAAGTCAACAGAACACAGAGCAGACACACGGGAGAAAAACAACAATCTGTCAACAGGTGGAGGTTAAAATAGGTTATATAGACTGATGCTTCATGAATGTAAAAAATGAAGTGTAAAACAGCCGTCGCTGGCTCATATGTCAGCAGCCTAATTTGCCTAATCTTCTCAGGTCTTCGGACAAGGGACTAGATCAAAGCCATCATTGAAACCCCCTCTCCACGACGAGTTGTGGCACAAAGCAAAAAGAACTATCTACTTTATATAGACATCATGTCCACAGACATGCCTAGCAGAGATCTGCACTCTACTGAGTGCGCTCTTCTAGCTGACACTGTGTCACAGAGGTGCTGATTAAATTCTGGGGTCACTTCTGAGGCTGCATGTTGGAGAACCTCAGCAACTATTCTGTTAAGTGTCCATCTATTCCTGCAAGTGAGCTTCAACTTGAGACTGTTGTTCCTTTTCTCTGGCACTGTGCCCATTATTTTTAACAGTCCCCCTCGCCATATTAAATAGTTTTGGAGTTGCTGTGCTTGGTGCACCTGCAAGTCGGGTGTCAGCTATTTGGCCTCTTTGGAATTCTGCTCTTTTTGTCACTTCATGTTACTTTGAAAACTTATACAAAAATGGTGACTGTCAGACCTTTTGTAAAACTGACACACACTGCTGTTTGGCATTTCACTTAATGTGACTTGCCTGTGTAGCTGCCTTTGTAGCTGTAATTTACTTACTTCAAAGATAAAGTAATTTTTCATGAGGTGTTTCCATTATTCTGTGTATTACACTGAACCAAAAAGAAAATGCAGATGCAGTACAATCGAACGGTTTCATTCCAAAACTAATGTATTTCAGAAAAACGTTACTGCCCGTTACTTACTCTCTCAAACACACCACCAATCACACAGATGAGACTAACAGGACTGAGTTAAGAAAAAAATAAATAAATAAAAGGTATAGCCCACTAAAAATGTGCAACACTGTCACGCCTGCGGTCTTTTAGTAAGAGTAATTGGCGGTGCTTTCAAACGGTAGATAGCTCACAGATAACCAGTTTTGGTCTGAAACTCCTCAGTTACACTAGATTTAGGCTGTGTGCAAAAAGGCATAAATTTTAAGACTATGAAATCTGATAAAATTCAAAAAGGTAAGATGTGCTAAACTATGCAGTATTGACTGCCCAAATGAATGACAGCTACAATATTTTCAAGAATCTTTTTCCTTTTTTCTCTCTCTCTCTTGCTTGCTTGAGCTTGTTTCACAGCAGCAGTGAGCAAGAGGATTAATGATTTTTTTCCCCCCAACTTATATAAATGGACCAAATGCACAACAGGAAAGAGACAAAGAGAGAGAAAGAGCAGTGTCTTTTGCTCTTTTAACTTTATACCCAGCCCAGCAAAATAGCTGTGTCTCTATGGCATCTCTGAAAAGCCAGACCCAATCCATTAAACTGGCAGCTGGGTGAACTCTGTACAGCCCTGAGAGCTTCAAAGCAAAAGATATATCCTAGCGCTCCCTGCGAGGCTCTGATCTCACTCCTGATGTGGGGAGCTACTGCTTACCCACCAAGACCTTAAGCAAGTTGATGCTTGATGCTGGATGGACTCACAATGAATAAATAGTAGGGATAACCAGCTGAATTTAAAGTGATACAATAAACGCCCTAATGTGGGGCCACTTCAGAGAGCAACTCCGTTATCACATGATAACTGCACAGCCAATCCCCTGGGCAAGCATAACACAGCATCATTTTGTTTATGTCAGATCTCTCCGCATTAATTTGCAACAGCGATTGGTGCAAAGAGCACGAAAACGAGGGGAAAAGCAGGGAATGTTTTGAAGTTTTGAAGTGCGGCATCACGCGCCTGCTTAAAAGTGAACATGACATGATACCCCGAAGAGCGCTTGTGGTTGAGGTTTTAACTGCCCTGCCATTTTTAATCACTCTAGGTGGCGGGTTTCAGACAAGCGACAGCCTAGCTTTGGCTCACATAGCCGTGTCACTGCTCCTCGCCAGCCAGCCCAGATGACGGGTGTCACTGCGCTATGCCGATACGCTTCCCAGAAACCACAAGCTAACCACCTATTAGAATATACTGAACCATGGTCACCATTTTACAGGCCCTTTATTCTAAAGGTCAGGGGAGATACTGGATGGACATGGCCTTAACGCTGCCCCTCAAATACTTCTTTGAAATGTCAAAAGGAGACCATGCATATATAAGGTGTGGCATTTCGTGCGTCCATGCCCAGTCCTGCAACTATCTTGAATTTTTTGCGGGGGAACGGGGGGTATCTAAGGTGTTGTATTCACACAGTCAATAATTCAATCTTGTATAAAGCCTCTGGAATTTAGAGCACAGACATTTACAGTCTCTGCCTTCTCCTTATAACCCCAGGTTCTCTTTCTTGGCACTTAATCAGAAGAGAGAACAGGGTCCCTTGCGTCGGCACAACCCCAGGCGACAAGCCTCATTACATAACCACTGGCAGAAACTGAAATATGCAGCAAATATGCAATGGCAAAGAAGCAGATACCCCGACAATAAAAGCCTGCCTTTGATAAGACAGGGGCAAAATATGAGTAGAAGATTTACATTTGCATATATTTTCGGTAGGGAATACAAATTACGACATTCAGCATGGTATAGTTTCTTAGTGCTATGGGTATTTAAACAATCATGAGATTCTCTGACATGACGTTTTTTTTTCGTGAAATTAAAATATGACGTTTTTTTTTTTTTTTTTTTACAAATGTTCAATACGCCATTACACATGGAGGGAGCGTCGGTTCAATCCTGTTTGCCAGTTAATACAGAAACAAAAGACCGAGCTGCACAGGCCACGCATCGAACAATCACCACCGTCTTCATCTGAGAGCAGGATGAAAATATATGCTCTCTTGTTTGTTAATTAGCTCAGTTGCCACCGAGGACCAGGGCGATTAATCAAGTTAATTATCAGCCGGTGCCCCATGAAGGAGGGGGAGGGTGGAGGAGCGCTACGGGGCACGGCCGGTAACCCAGGCTTCAGATGGAGCCCCGGCCAAGTGTAGATCAGCAGCTGGGTAAACTGTTTTGGTACAACCATCTGACCAGTGGGCTGACAGGCAAGCCCCCATGGACTACGTCTCCATCCCATTCACGGTGGTCTTTATTTTTTTTATTTTATTTTTTTTTTGCAGCATGAGTGCAGCTCACTGAGCCCTGGACTCATCATCCTGCTTTCACAATGGCAACCACATCTCACAGATAGCAGTGTAGTTGAGGACCGAAATCTTGAGTAATTGAACTTTTTCTTTACAGGGCCGGGCACAATAATGATCCTTTTACTCCACAGAAAGCCATTTTCCGTCTGCAGAAAACCATTTTTAGCCGCAGGAGATGAGTAATGGGAACAAACCAGTTTTTATATTGTAGCCTGTGATAATGGCAACTGACTAATTCAAATTTATAAATGTCTGAAAAGCGCTGAAACGGACAGGGGAGAGAGAGAGAGGGAGATTTTTTGAAGCGCTGTTGACAAGCACGGTGATGGGAGTAACGGGACAAGGACAGGAGACGGCTCTGGAAACAGATGGAGAGTTAAGAAAACAATTCAGTGATGCTCCTGTCATACGCGGATCATGTCTGCGGCATGTTATGACCCTTAAACGGAGTCAAATGAGATATTTTCTTTAAGTCATCCTCAGATCTTTCAAAAACTTCTCTGTTAATCCCATTATGCTTGTAATTTATCTTCTAGGGGGCCGGTTATGCATGCAGTCCTCCCGAGACCTGCTCTGCTGCCGTTCTCTTTGAAAGAACAGTAAGTGTTATCACCCAAGCAGACGAGGGAGGGAAAAAAAAAGTGAATAATGACCTAAATCTGGGAAAGACTTTTGATATAAAAAAAAACAGCAGGAAAGGAGAGGAAAGGCAAGGTGTCATCCCTCCCTCGCCCCCTCCCGCTGTTCAGCCAGGAATTCACAGAGGAAGTGTCAATCTGTCAGAGGCTGGATATAATCTTCTACATTGTGACACATAGGGCGATCATGGTGCCCTGTCACCGGTAGTCCTTGTCGTTGATTAAGGCTTTTCATCCTCCATTGGGCTTAGCTCTGGGCCGCCCGCACTTTGTCTTGTGACATGCGTAATTTCCTCCTCACAGTCTCCCCATCTTGATAGTGAGCTAATAGAAACTCTCCCAAGATCCGCTCCTAATGAAGACAGATCCTCAGATGGCCAAGCAATCTCATTTATATTACCACTCTATCAACTTGTTTTAAGTAGATTAGACATGTTCCATGCGACAAGGAAGGGGGAAAAAGCGCAGGCGTCAAAACATTATTTACAAAGGGATTTACTGAGCATTATTGCTGAGGCCTTTTTTTTTTTTTTTTCTAGCGCCCCCAGTGCTGCTTGGTTTTAAGCCATATCGTGGTACGGCTGAAGTTTTGCTTTATCTCCGGAAATTGAAGAGATGACAGAAGCGTCTGCAGAGTTTAAAAATGTGATCTGATTTTTATAGATATTCGCATCAAGCGCAGGCAAAATTTATGTCAAAATGCGGCGTGGTAACTCACAGAAAATGAAGCATCTCATGTAAGGGCTTGAGTTGAGATATTGGTTATGATTGTACTTTTCAACACCATTAAATCATATAAAAAGAGGGACAGAAAAGCCTCAATTAGTTCCTTTGTGCTGTTATTTGTTCTCATGTTTGGCCCGCTGCAAAATTATAGAAATCCTTTCCGGCTGACTGGTAAGTTAAACAACAAAAGGAGAATGGGGAAATAGTGAAACCAAGCAACAAAAAGCAGCTCACAGGAACCAGAGTATGTAGATGGTTGATATCACAATTCATTAGACAATATATAGGGAGGAAAAACCTACACGAGATACTTTCAAGCTTGGCATGTCATCCTCGGAGGTTGTGTGTTTGTATTACTACACAAGCTGACCTTGCCTGACATTAGCCTCTAATGATCCAATGCATCCCACTCACTAAGCTCTAGGGAACTGACAACTGTCTCTGGCAGAGATACTAGCCTATGGGCTTTATCGGATGTTAGCATTAATAATTCAGCGTAGCCCCCAAAATTGGTAAATAATTAGGCAAAATATTTGCAGTATGTCTCCATTAGTCACTTTTTGTGTTGTCCACTGTTCTTAGGCGTTCATTATTTCAGGTCTCATGCAGGCTTGCGGTGTTTTGTTGCTATGAAATACTAGGAACATGTGGTGTAAATATTGACTGTGTAGGATTCATTCTGTGGGATAATTTGTTTACTAAGCTGAAAGTGATCGTTACCAGGGGACATCTGTATTCTAGCTAATGTGGTTGATGAGTGATTTTATATTCATTCAGGGCAATTATTTTACAACTCTAGTGATTTCAACATTTTAAAAAGGAAAAATCAGTGGTGGACAAAATAACAGAAACACCTGATGATATATGAATCTTAAGGACTTAACAAGAACTAGGGCCAACCTGTGCCTTCAGAACAGCTTAAGTTGTCCTTGTAATGCTGTCATACAAGTCCTGAAGTGTGTCGTGAGATACTGGACTATCTGTCAGTAAGAGAAGCCTCCAGCTCTTTAAGGAGATAGAAATGTACTTTGGAGCCTGGACTGCCAGTATAGGTTGATGATATTTAAATTTGTGATTGGGGAGGCTGTGAAAAGTGCTCGATCGTCTTGGAATATAGGAACATTACGAACCAAACTGTCCTGCAGAATGGTCTCATATCCCAATGCTGTTATGTGACCATACAGAGATATCATCAAACCAAACGACTCCCACAAGATGGCTGCCCATACCATTACAAACCCACCAGCATGTTTTACAGCTGGCAAGAGGCGTTGCGGGTTAAAGCATCCTTTGGCTTTCTCCAAATGCAAACCAATCCTGACAAAGGATTATGGGTAATAGACAACTCATCAGAGCATATTATTTCCTTCCATTGCACAGGGATGCAGGCTTTATACTTCTAATGCTGGATTTTGCATCTTTGTGCATTCTGGTCGCTTACTGCCTAATTATCTAATCATCAGGATGAGATGTGACCATTTTATGAGAATATTTTACTACATCGATTCAAATTCATGTGTGCAGATTCTCAGCACAATTTATTTTCTCATTGGTTCTCCCAAATGCCATTTCTGATGGTTGGATGTTAATCTGGAGTGTGTGTACTTTATTTTTGTGTCTTGTGGTCCAATATTGTGGTCTGAATTCAGATTTGTTATGATGATGAAGACTGGTGGCTCGCTCAAATGTTAATTTGAAATAATATTTTGCATTCGGTGAATGCTGCTCCCCGAAAGCACATTTACATCAAAGAAAATATTTAATACTCCGACATTAGAAGTCATCCACTGAACATGCTTTCAATTCTGATCTTCAGTTTTGATCATCTTAAATTGTTCCCTCAAAGCAAAGATGGAAGGCCACCGCATAAGGAGGAAAATTACCCAGGAAGTAATCTTGAACCCCATGAAAAAAATCCATAAAACAGAGGATCGTGCTACGACTTGCTGATGAACCTTCGGCGATGCTCCCCCTCCTTCTCATAATTGAAACAATGCTGCAGGATAGCAGAAGTCAATGGCACATAATGCATAACTGTGCAATGAATGTATGAGGTTTAATAGATCGTGAAAATGGCAGTCTGATGACAGAGATGGAGCTTTTCATTAGAAGGCCTGAATCGAGACTGTACGGGTGGTTGCCGTTGCTCACTAATACACTGTGATGAGAGACTGGATACAGGACTGCTCACACATTATACCTGAAACGTTCATATGATACTCATAATAATGCAATATATGTCCTAATGACTTTAAAATATATACCTAGCATTTAGCATTTGTTAAGATCTTGTATTTTTTTTTTTTTTTTACAAAA
>OMLF01005417.1:1474-21609 GCA_900302615.1 Holocentrus rufus | reverse complement strand
TTTTTTGCAAAAATCCATTTATTCTGGGAGTTCATTTTCATATCCCTACACACATACTGGCTGTATGTTGGAGGTACATTGCAGAGCTATATCTGTCATAATGTACCAATATATCAATTGCACTCGGAGCCATGTACTAATATTTCCTCTACATGGATAAAAAAAAATACAGAGGAGAACAGCCTAAGGCATTTTAGCAGTGCATCTGTATGTGTGTGTGTGTGTGTGTGTGTGTGTGTGTGTGTGTGTGTGTGTGTGTGCATCATGCTGCCAAGTTATGAAGCAGCCAGGGCCTAGAATAGGATTTGTATTGACTAAGGAAAGTCTACAGAGCCCATATTACAGCCGTGTTGTAAACAAAGAGTGGACACAGTGGGTAAGTCAGACAAGGAGTCTGAAGTATCTTGATTCATGAAACAAATAAGGTTCACAATGGCTCATTGAAGATGCTGTCCATGCCTATCTGTTTTCACACTGTTGCTCCAACAACTGCTCCAAAAAGTGTGGAAAATACCCCAGGTAAGTAACGGTCTTTTAAGGACACTGAGCTAAAAGCAAGTCTTAGAAATGATGATATAGATATGATGCATAACACGTAGTGTCTCTTTAGTTACTACAATTAACGCTGCCGAGACTGAACTTATTTCTTCATTTCACATTTGAGAAAAAATTATCCCGGGGCTGTGATACTTTAGGAAACCAGTTCTCATCATGTAATTAAAAATTACATGACTGAATTGTCAGCATCAATCATTTTGAGTGTAAAAGATCTGCATCCACAGGAAAAGTATTTTGCTTTATCATCATCATTTTAATTAATTCTTATAACAGGCTATATATATTTATTCATTCATTTATTCCTTCACTGAGTGTTTGTTTTTTTTAATTCTTCTTCGAATGCATAGCCTACCAGAACAAGCGCAGTGTTTCTGCATGTTTGCAATATGGGTAACCTGATTTAATTCCCCACTAAAAGGTGTCAGACATGAAAGCAGGGAGTGGTAGACAAGGTATCCCATATCGCTGCCTCTGCATTAGTAATCAGGCCTTGGTGTAAATACAGACATCTCATTACTGGTGAGCTGAAGTGTGGTACTGAGGAAGGGCAAGGGCAATGACAAGGATTCTCTGAGTAATGAGCTCTAACAGATCTGCACACCATTAAGAGGACCTGCGGTGCTCATAGTAACCCAACAGGCCCATTATGAGGCGCAGCAGAAAGGAGCGAGACAACTAAAGCCTCTAATGGGAATCTCCCTTTACAATTTAATGTTGTTAAACACAAATCTAAGGATGTTGCTAAAGTGTACGATAAAACTGAAAGACAAAACTGTTGCTAAAATGTATAAGCAAGGTTGAAAGTACTGGAAATTAATGCATCTGATGATCTTGATCTCATTTAGTAGGTGTATCATTATTATTATGATTATTATTATTATTGGTAGTAGTAGTATTTTTTTATTGTATGCATCTTAATTGAGTTTAATAATTCCAGATAGTAAACAAAGATCTACTGTGGTGAACCCATTACACAGAGGGGCAAGTTGTATGCACTGATGCAAAGTCAATATGTTAATGCATTTTGTGCAGACACAATGACACGGTGTTTCCTCATATTTTTCCTAGGCTTCCTCTCTTGCTTTGTTCACGTTCGATTGTCGACTTACAGGAAAAAGGAGAACACTGTGATGCCATAAATCACGTCCAGTGTGAGCTGACAGTGAAACCTATATCGGTCTTTGAACGCTTTTTGCGTTCATCTTTCTTTAAGGCACTGGCAGACTAATGAGAAAAGTGGGTCTGAATAGTCGATCTATAAGCATTTAAGTAGAGCAGAACAGGAACCAGACAATTCTACCACCTTAGTTCTCATGACTGGTGCAGCGTTTGCAATGACACACGCAGCCTTTGCAGCTTTTCACATCAGGAGCAACGACCAAATCAATATAAAAAAGCAGAAGCTGGTGCAAGATCGTCTATTATTATCAGCTGCTCTTCTGCAGTACGCTGACCCACCCCATCCAGCACTAAATAGACAAAATAGTTCATTACTTCCATGGGGTCGTGTGTTGTGAGCCAGCCACTGTGGCATATCAAAGGTAATCAGAGCCAGGACTACTGCACACAGAGCAGGATGGCTGTGGACTACAGGATTTAGGAGCTGGGCTGCTGCTGGCAACCGAGTTCTGCCAGTCACTGGTGTGCAGAACAAGAACTAATCTGGTGTGGTCTGTTGTCTCTCAAAGAAACTGGACCCCACACCATGCATTATGAGCAAAATATTGATTTTTCCACTCATTTTTGTCATTTTTCTGCTACAGCCCCATGTAGGCCATTCATATTCACAAGAATTATGCCATTTATGAGCTACCACTGCTCTTAGGATCCCAACTCAATCAAATATTTCATTGGCAGACACCCTTATCAGTCCAAAGTGGGTCATATCACCTATCTATAAATCCAAAACAGTGTCCTTTTTGGAATAACTCAGCAAAATAATCTTACAGGAAATCATTTCAATAATGAGTGTCTCTTTCCCAGATACATTTAAATAAACACAGAAAGAAGGACAATATTGTTTGTGTTGGAGTTGATAGCTGTAAAGTTTAATTTTACACAGCTTTTCTTTTCGCTATGTTTTCCTAGTGTGGAAGCAAAGCCCCTCAGAGGCACTTGTGGGGAGTACAGGAGCTAGATCTCTTCGGGGCTGAAGATGCTCATACATATTCATGATTGGTGGGCAGGTCTTAACATGGACAAAGAAAAGTGGGAAAATGCCTCAGACTGACACATTGTGAATACAAATGCAAAATGCAGAGGTGGGTCTCTTCGTGAAAGATGCACCCTCATATTTTTTTATTCTGAAGACAGCAGAAAACGGTGGTGACAGCCAAGCAACAAATGTTCCAAGCTTAACTCCAACCCACCAGGCTGGGAGCATATGGTATACACTCTGACTCCTGGACCACCAGAGGGCCCTACAACCTCTAGCACCACATGACCTTTTAAAATATGTGAATTAACAATATGCCGCCCCCGTTCCTGAAAGCTGAGCCATGCATGGCCTGTAGATAATGTAAATTAGACATGCTAAGAATGATATGATTTTTTTTTTCATATGAAAACTGCAGGCAACTGTAAGTCTTTAATATCGCTAACCAATAAGGGGAAGAAATTACGCATACCGAGGTTATGAGTAGGCCATTTTCTGCATGTCTTCATCGTATTAGAGGTACTAATTTGTTAAAAAATGATTAGAGGAAGTACCGGGTGATTAAATGCAATCACTGCGCTAGATAAAGAAAAACATCATTTGATAACTGAATGTGGCACAAAGCCAGTATTACAGCCACGTGTCAAAGAGAGATAAGGGCGCACTCAAAAATCATTAATTGGCAATTCTTTATCTCATTTGACACTGTAAGGTCAAGCTAAGGGTTGCCACGTTTGTTTGAGTCATACAAGATATATTTGTGATATGTTCTCTCGGTTCTGCTTCTTGCTTCTGGCTCTCCTTCCATGGATCCATAATGCTGTAAACTCATTTGCATGGATTTTGCATGTCAACAGGGATTCAAACATCCATTTAAAATAAGCATTTAAGCTTGTTGTGATGAGGATAGCCCGTGGTAATTATCATGACTTCTTTGAACAATCACGACTTCTTCACCCCGAGAAATGTGTTGCCCTTACGAGGAACTATCTTGCCGGGATGGAGAGATTATTTGGCTCAGTGTTTATGTTGTAAATCTTGTAAATTAATCACAGTGCCAGGAGATGTCATCTCTGGTCAGTGTCAACAGGAATCTAATGAAGAGGTTCAAACTGTAGGCTGTGTCACAGTTCCCCTGCACTGGCTCTGTGATAAGACAGTTTGTTTGCTCAGAGCGTGCAAGTGGTTACGCTCATGTACGAACAAACAAATTAGAAGGAGCAGCTGGACCTCACAACATCAGCCAGGGAAAATTCGGAATTAAAAGATCCAGAATCCGAGATGTGCTTTGACCAAAGCGCAGAGGATTTTTAAAGGATCTGTGCTTGAACCAAAACAAGAACTGGCAATTTGGAAAATATTTGTGGATCGTCTAGACAAGTGTTTGGATCTCCTGTTGGGGGCATGCTGTTTTGGAGCTGGGAGATCATCAGACTGTGGTCAGCAGAGAAAGGCCACACAGACGGCCCCCTGATGAACAGATGGCTGGACAGCCAGAAGGAGCACTGGAGGAGGTGAGGCAGAATGTGGATACTCTATGATTTTGAGGCAGTGATGAAGAACAGCAAAGGAATGGCCATCTGAAGTCCTCCAACACAGTGGTTAACTATTGTCTGCCTGTCTGTTTCTTTCTGTCTCTCTTTCTCCACAGCTGGATGCCAATTGAGTTTCAGTGCAGACGCTTGCTATTCTGTTGTCCTGGAAAAACTCGATCTGAAGAGAAGCCAGCAGAGAGAATTTATCCCACCACGTACCTCTAATGTCACATTAATTCACAGCACCGTGGAAAATGAATTGAAAAAGATGGAGAGATGACAGTAAACATATCCGGGATGCTTTTCTGGCTATAGGAGAATATTATCTGCTTTGGAATAGATAGCACTACATGGAATCTCATTTGGATGTAAAGGTTAACAGTAACAGGTTTTGTGCTGACATGGTCAGTCTCTCAGTCTGTGTTGGAGCTTCTACAGACTTTGCATGACAATGAAAATGTGTCATATGTTATTGATCAAAAATACAGATTGGTCTCTCTTGTGCCATGAGAAAAGCATATGCACATTCATAAATGTTGATGTACTCTCCATTACCACATTGCATATTCTTCAGGTTTTATGTGAGCCAAGCCGTTTTTAGACTATCAACTAAATTTTGCATGTTCTTTCTTTCAGGGAATTTAATGGGAATTGTGATTTTTCCCCTAATGCAATTTTAGGAGAGTATGTCCTTAAAACACCTTGTTTGGGTTTTGAAGAGCAGTGCAACCAGGTTGTGAAGTAGTAACTGGAGGGCAACTGAATATAAAATTGAAGGTTGGAGTCTACAAAGCAGAATTCACATGAAGGGTGTTTGGGCGCACCTAAAACACAAATTGAAATGCAAGAGGAAAGAGGGTTTATTTAATAGTCTTGCAGGAGAAGAATTTCCCAACTGATCATTCTAATCTTGGAGTGATATTATTACTAATATAGTAAGAAACATGTAAATTGCGTGACTCCACACCAGAATTAACAAAATATTTTGCTACAGAGATACATAACAAAGCACTATAAGGGTTGAATAGAACAGTCTTTTTCCTGGGAAACCATCTATCCACATGTACTACACCTACTAATACACATATACACAATGAGCTGTTGCTCAGAAAGTAAACCATGCAACTTAAACTACATGGATTAGGTGTAATTCCCACTGGGGCCACCTATACTAAGAACATGGTGCACGCATGGAGCTACAAGGTGCTTCGAATGCAAATCATCCATCGAATATATCTCATGAAACTGTTGTAAGCTTGAACAGGTTCCAAAAACAACATGTATTGTCTCAAAATGTTAATTTTGAGTGGCTCAGTGGAACATTTAAGTGTCTGGTCAGTGTTGCCAAGAAATGTTAAGGGACAGTCTGAGCGGTCTGTAAAGACCAGCAACACGATGAGCTTAAATACCTTCTGTGACTGGTTTCTCATTTGCAACTATTTGTTTTTCAGAGACGTTACTTTTGACAGGACACCCTAAGAAATTTAAATGAAGAGTTCTGGATTTGAATGAAGTTTTGAAATGAGTCCCACTGAATCAGATTAAGTAGATGTGGACTCAGGTGGGATTTTCAATGCAAGATAATTGAACTCAACAAACCCCCAGCAAAACCAGAGAGGGAAATGGTAGAAAAGTGGAACTAAAGTAAGTCAATTGCACCTCTATCTGGCATGAGATGTGGACAAAGAGCTTAACATATGCCTCATATCAGCTCTAGGGCAAATGCTTTTTGCCAAGAGATTTATTCTTTCTTTCTTTCTTTCTTTCTTTCTTTCCCTGTCAACCACACAACAAAATTTAAGACTTGTCCCTGCTGTATCGAATGCAGCATTATTAAAATATTTGAACCTTAATGCAAAACAAAATGCGTTCTTCCAGTGCCAAATGTCTCAGGATGTGGAAACAAACACCATGAAATGAAGCCGGGCGACACAGCCAATGACAGTCAACATTCAACAGCATTGCAAGCAGCAGAGATCGGAGCAGCAGTTAATGCATTGTCTAAAAATGGACGCATAATCAACTGAGGCTTCACAAAACCATATGACCCACCAGGGCATCTGTCTTACTTGAAAATGATTCAGTGCAAAGATGGACCACCAGTGATTCCTACATGAACAGTATCGACCAGTCATTAACACAATGACCAGGGAACAGACCAGAGGAAACAGTGAATTCAGTGTCTTGGCAAAGGGAATGCCATCTATATTCATTATCCTAATTCATCCACACTGCTTTCCAATGACTCGTGTCCATCTTTATGCTGCTTGAACCCATAGACTTTTTTGCTTATCTGAGCAACAACAGCACGTCAAGTGGAGCGGAAAGGAGAGAGAGGGGCTCCCATAGATACAGCTGATGAAGGGGCTCATTGTATGATGAAGTCCCCCACATCAGCTCTATGGGAAATCTCAGCCCTGTTCCTGTTCAAAAGGCTTTCAGTATAGATTATTCATCTGTTGAGTCTCTGATTAGAGAGGGACACAAACCCCCCACAAAATAGATTTCAACACACACACACACACACTGAAATATACACATATTCCCATAGAAAGGATTTATTCATGACCAATGTGGGCGACTTGACCTCAGTCAAAAATGCCAACGCACTTGACAACCTGACTCAATTTTTCCTACTATTTCCAATATAATCGTCATTAGCATTGTATTATGCCTAATTTACCTTGCCGTATCTAGCGCCAGATCACACTGACATACCTCTGAATTGCTCTATAGACAAATAAACTGATATCTGTGCAGCACACTACTCTCACAGGCAGAAGCTCAAGCACAGCTGCATATAACTCTTTGATGCATGATTGCCACACCACTCCTAAATCTATACATGCTGTTCATTATACGTGACAAGGTAAACACCCTTACCTTTAAATCCCTCGGATCCAAATGAGTCTAAACTGGGGGAAATGAACTTCTACGATTCCGTCCAGTTTTCTTTTCCCTCTTCTGCGTCTTTGTTTGGCAGCGCAGCAGTCGGCTCTGGGCTCGCCTGCTGTTTGAACGCAGCTTGCCTCCCACCCCTTTCAAGAAAAAAATTAAAAAGCAGGTGGAGGAATTCAAAATGTCACTGTTTATTAGCAGGTGTTGTCAGCTGGGGAGCTTTAGTGCCCCTTCCTGATGCCGAGGTAGTCCCAAATAACTCGACGGCTGTACAAATTTCAAGCCGATGCCTGAGAAACTGTGAAGCCAACTCCGCTGCTCAGACGCTGTCCAGTAGCGAGTGGTGCTGAATGAGACTCCGGGGGTTGCAGAGATCCCCCCTACTTTTTTTCCTCTCTTTTTTGGGCTGCACACATCTTCCCTCCCACCGCCAAAAAAAAAAGAACAAAAGAAAAGAAAGACTGCAAATTATCTTCTTTAACGCTCTGCAAATTAGACACTCTCAAAGCCAAGCTCTGCCTAATACTGACACTGGTGGTAATGCATTCCACAACAGAAAAGGACAGGAACTGCGTAAAATCAATGCTGGAAATATTACATCGAAATGCAGCTGCATTTAAAATCAGATCAATAACTTAACCCCGAGGTCACTGCGCGCTGGACTCAAGTCTAATGAATCTATGATTGGAAAAGCGCAGCGCAAAAAGGCATCTGATTTGAAAGAAATAATGTTAATTCGTCTCTTCCGAGGCTTGGGGGGGTTGATGTAAAATAGCAAACAGGTTACACTCTCGTTTTTTAATCCGAATGAAAAGTTATGCCTTGAGTTTTTTTTCCCCCATATGTCACAGTCAGCCGAGCAGGCTATAAAAGCGCAGAGCCCATGTTGTCAGAAAGCACATCGTCGTAGAGATCAATTTGTGTTAAAACCGCTGTCTGCTGAATTTGCATCACACCCACTTTCCCTATACAGCTGGCCCCGCTGTGGTCCGTTTGCTCCTGGTATCTGCAGCCAGGATGAATCACTACTATTGTGAAGCAAGGTGCAGGGACACGGCTCAGTTAAGAATTACCTGAAAAAAATGACTGTAACCCACTGACGCATGTCGATTTTGAATCATCGGACGGTTTAAAGACAATAACACATTCTCTGTGTGCCCGGACAGCTTTAAAATTACAGCCTACCAGTGTATAGCCAGTTGCTGCACTATCGTTTTGTGGTGAATGCTGTCAGTCAGGTCAACGCACTGTGGATCAAAATAACAGGTTTGAGGAGCTATTGGCAGCGTTCGGGGAACAAATTTATTCACTAAGTTAAACAAAGCTGGGAGGGCTTCTGTCCAGGCTTTTATTGGCCACTCACTCAGGGAAAGACAGAAGTGTGCCGGTGCAGTGTGGCAGAAATTCATTGTTCAACACAAGTATTGAATTTCATTCTCAAGGCGCCGACTAGTGCCTCTTTAGGTCCACTGCTTCCGCTCCTGATGGGTATCTCTCCTCAAGCAGACTGCAGCTCAGAAGTCTTCAAAGTTCTGCATCAGAAATTAGATTTGATGTCTAACCGAAGATGTGATGTCAAACCACGCGCGAACACAATTCAAACACGCGCGTGCACGCACAAACACAATAACCGCACTCGCACCCCGCACCGCACTGTCTCCGCTCGCATTTATGTACTGTTCAATGTTCAGTGATTACCCTGGATCCCCCCTCGGGTAATTCCGAGTTGTTCATTGGGATCGCTCCTCTTAATATGTTTATCATTACCATCCTGATTGCAGTTATTGATTCATCAGTCTCATCAGTGCATCAGTGAGTGCACTGCACTCTTCCAATAATGAGTTAACACGCCCGATCCAGCTGCTTCCAGCTAAAGCGGTATGCTGTCGGTTGTCCATCTGACAGTACGACACCACTGAGCTTTTCAGGATGATTATGAAATGAATGAGTGGCAAACACAAAATAAAAAGTAGCCCTTTTAAAAGCTGGCTGCTCTATAAATTCTCAATCAGTGACGTTAAAACAGACATTGTAGAATTTTTTTTTTTTTTGGATTTGTGTAAACATATCCAAGATCAGCATTAGTCATCATTAGTTTTCATTGTGTTTGTATATTCATCATTTATGAAGTGACACGAGGATGCATCATCCACTCTAAAGTGAGGAAGTTGCTTGGCACACATAATGATTTTACTAGTGCTTGGCAATTTGTTTCAATCAGCATGTATGAGAGCCCATGCAATAGCAGGTGGCTGAAAGAGACTGTTTTTATTCTAACATGCACTGCATGTAAAGTAAGGGACTGGGTTTTGGCAGCCTGCATCTACCACCTCTAAAATAATACACCCCTATATAATATACAAAACAGTGCTGGACCCAGTTCTCAGTTGAAAATATCAAATGTACCTCTCCTCTGGAGGACACTGTATACATTATCACCAGATTTTTTACCTAAAGAGACAGTATGTGTATTGTTGCCGCCTAATCTACAAGTTGAATAAAGTTCTTATCTCATTGGATCTTGACAATTTTAAGATTGTTTTTCCAACTGTGTTTTGCTTCCCTTACCTGGGGTGTAATGTATTAAAACTCGGCAGCAACACATTCTGAAAACTGTTTTTGCCGCTCGGTGATGCAACCATCCCTTTGTTTGAAAAGCTTAGGGAGCACACAGTTTGCTTGTTTGTATAGACAATTCAAGAAAAAGCACTGAACTAAAGATAAATGTTCTCATCAGACCGTTGCACTTAATAAAAGTTCTTTCCGGTAAAATCCAATTACTTGTGGTATGTGCTGGCATCCTTGTGCCCATGGTGTTAAAACATGTGATACATACTTCTGATATCCACATTTTCCCTTCCACTTGGTGCTAAATTCATAAGCAGTTGTCAAAATGTTGTATTTTTTTTTTTTTTTTTTTACAGAAGTACATTTTTCCCCATGTTGCTCACAATCTGCAAGGTACTCAATATACGCCACACTTATTACAGCATTATAGTATTATTTAATTTCCATGATATTCACAAGGCTTAAGGCACCAGTTTAAGTTCACAGAAATAAAAAATGATACCAGATTAGGACTCAAATGCTAAATTATTCTAAAAAGAAAATAAAGACTCAGATTTCTGAGTGTTTCCTATTATGCTACAAATGTTTGCCTATGGCTGAAATAATTATAGGCTAAATGTTTCTTTGTCTGAGAGGGTTCTCACTCTGCAAAGTAATGAATAACGCAATGACAGAGAAATTGTTACCAGGAGGCATAATGATGTTTATTTGAACAAAGTTTTATAAAAAATGAAAACACAAAATGTGAAACTGAACGTTAATGGTCCATAGTGTTAATTACTGAATCAATGAGGGCAAAAGGTGGATAAATAAATAATCTGGGAAGCAATAAAGTCTACCCATTTTCACCTTGGACAGTCACAGACTATGGGGGTCTATGAATTATTCTGTTCTCCCCTAACCATGATCCATCCAAATAGGGTGGGCAGCAGGATTTGATTAATTCTCCTCCAGCACTGCATATCAGCGTTAGAAACGGGTCCACTCTCAGCAGATGCAGAGTCACACCCTTGTTAAAAAGCCAAATAACAAATGAGCCAAAATGAACTGTGCGCTGGTAGGTCTTTTAAATGAAACAGGTAATTACTGGTGTTGAGTAATGTTATTCACAGTGGCTAGATGCTCCTGACTGGCTGAAAGGGTGTTATTTTTTTTCAGAATTCAGATCCTCCTGCTTGTATTTGTGTCTGTCTATCACCTGCCTGAGTGTTAATGCAATGCAGACTCAAAGAACCACACACCCAATCCCTTAAACTCTGATGTTCCCTTAAATTTCACTTTAAGTAGCTTCAAAGTAAAAAAAAAAAAATCATATTCTACAACAATGTCACATATATATTCTCTATCTGCTGGTTGCAATGCTTAACTGAAGCTACGTCACACTTATACTGAGTGAAATATTCTAACCCAAAATGCCATTGTTTTATGGCTGCACCATTACATTAAAAAGAAAATATCTGTGTCTTGTGCATCATTTTATACACATTTCCCTGTAATTCAGCAGGACATATTTGGGATCACAGGAAACCTTGGGTTCTCCACTAGAATTTAAAATGAAGTTTTGTGAGTCCTAACAAAGCAGCGTGCATTTGTAATGATGAACCCTCCGATGGGACCAGCAGAGTTGAAGAGGCTAATGAAAGCATCTAGACAGCCACTGTCTTGTGTAACTTTATATTCTGCACCAAATACTGATGTCTGTAACTGTAGAGGAACTTGCATGTTTTGTTTTTTCAGTTAACACTACAGCATGAGGTTTACATGATAAGGTTCTGCAGTTCTGCTTATAATGCGATTTGTCAGAGAGCTCTTGTAAGGGTTTTCCAGTGAATCTTTTCCTTTTCCATTTATTCAAAACCACAGTCAAAGAGTTAGTTATTCACTATCAGCAGAAAACCTAAAACAAACCACATGTTCTCCATAATTCATGAATGACGAGGAGCTGTTCATGTTTTAATGATTTAGTTGTGAACTAGAGGCTTTGTTGTTATGAGTCATGCACTATTGTGAATGCACTAGAGTCAAGTTAGTGCAGAGAGACTGTGACAACTTGTCCAAAATGAAAGAAAATCCAATTGAGTATTATTTGGAGAAAATACGTTCTTGCAAGATAAAATAGGTGATCTCTTTGACCATCACACTTTTGGAGATGTTCACTGATGTTCTTGGAGAGATTTTTTTTTTGTTTAGATGAGAAATAACTTTTTTGGATTTTCCCACATTTACTTCTGCAAACAGAGTTGGACAGGGGTTATGTTTTCTCTCCATTCCATTTGTTTGTTTGCCTGTTTGTTAGCAGAACATCTCTAAAAGTTATAAAAAGATTTGCAGGAGACTTTGTGAAAAGTTTGCTCACCGGGCAAGGAAGAACTTTCACTTTCCACATCAATTGGCCAAAGTGGGGAATGCTAGTGGGCGTGGTTTCTCATAAAAACTTGAATATCCAGCATGTGGAAGTCTCATATCTTAACAACTGTACAATCTTGGTGGAGGTATACACTGTACTGAGTGCCTTCTGGTTCAAAATGCAAAAGTATGCTTCTCTACACTATGCATGTAAAACTTGTTGTTGTTTGCACATATTGTTCTTGTATGGAAAGGTTAAAAATTCATTCAGAATGGAAAAAAATAAAAATAGCCATTTAAATACAATAAATCACCATGTAAATAAAGCTGGCGGTGGGGCAAAGCTGCGTTAACAGCAGATGATCATATCCATCTGTGATTGCGCCCTACTGCAATCACAGATGGGTACTTTAAAGATCGCTGAAGTGTTTCACATTAGATTACCCCAACATCAAAGGAGTTGAAGATGAATGGAATTTCACACTGATGAAAAGTACAAAAGTTGGCCAGTGCGAAGTATTACAATCTAATGTCTTTTCAAATATGCATATAATAACTTTGTCCATTTAAGTTTACATTAAAACATTGTCTATATTCTGGGATATTACAAGCACAACTAACAACACAGACATTACTTGAACCTCTGAGTGGCCCTTACTTGTGAAAGTGGTGATATTAGGGGTAACATCAAAAGCCAGAATGGGACAGGCAGTTAGAGCCTAAGGTCCAAGCTGCAGGGCGCTGGGCGTTGGGCCATGAATCAGCAGGGCTGACCGTCCTGCTTTGGCAGCACTACAGGTCACCACAGATGCCGATGTCACTGCAGGTGGCCCTCACAGCATCAGGCACCGCTTAACTTTCAGCATGGTGAATCATCCAATTTGTTCATAGTGTTTTATGGTGGTTTTGGATTTTAATTTCAGGTTGCTTTAAGTTGAGTTTTCAGCCTTTATTCACGAACGAACGAACATGTTTTCTTGTTTCAGCAAGAACAATTAACATTTCTACTCTTATTCTTATTTTGTGCATACCTATGGACAAATATCTCATTATCTGTTGCAGAAAGCATTCAGTCTTTTGAGCAAGCAGCAAGAAATGCTTATTTGTGCTGTGGTTATACCATTTGTCCTTGAGTTCTTGAACTTTTTCCTGTGCACAATGGAAAAAAATTCCTCATAATCATAATTATTAGCTATTTTTTTTTCAAGTGGTTTATTTACCATGGTACATGACATTTCACATGACTTCACTTTCACTTTCCCCTCCACAGCCTTAACTCATACAGCAAAGAATGTTCAACTCGTCAAAGCCATTCAATGCACTCTGTAAGACAAATCAGCGACATTCATTTTAACTAAATGCACTTTCTCCAATATGCATGTTGCCAGCTTGTCTGGCAGCAACAGTTACTGCAATTTGGACAAATGGCCATGATTTTGATATAGCTAGCCAAATTGGCACCCAAAGAGCACCAAATATCCTACCCTGCCTTCAGTCCAGGAAATTTCTGCAAATTATATTAATTTCTTCAAGTAATTGTTGGGGAGTGCGAGTGGGGGGTTATATATATGTGTGTGTGTGTGTGTGTGTGTGTATCCCCTAAAGGTTATATATATCATCTTTGATCAAAAACAATGTTCAGATTATTTATGCAGATCCCCTAAAGGATTTTTGAAGAGTTTAATGTATATAACAAGTAAATGCAATAATTTCCACAGTAATTCCTTGCTTACCATTTCCAGCAATTTCACAGCATCTTCCTCTGCAAGAAAGGTGACCAGTGAATGTTGAGACTGAAGGCATTGAAAGACCTTGAGATATGACCAGAACACAAAAGAGAATATACAACACACCACATAACTTTCTCTAGCTTTTCCAGACTATTTTTCCCCCAGAAATTCAATATAAATCCTGCTTTAATATTTTGGTTTCTCCTCTATTTTTTCTTAATACATGAAGTCTGTGCTCATTGCATACTGCTGTATTTGCCTGGACTGGAACCCCATAAATATTGCATGACTAAAAATAGTGAGCTTGCGAAATTTAAATTCTACTTTCGTTTTAAAAAATGGATTGTCATTTGTGTCCTCTGAGGATGTGTTTTTGTTCATCCTGCTCCTTTATCCATTGCTACAGTTTATCTAGGACGAGAATGTTGTCTACCCAACCATACATTGTGTGAATGTAATCCAATTCAGAGAAATGTTTGCTGCTGCAGCCAAGAGTTATTGTTATACATTGAGACACCCTATCTGGGAAAAGCCACCAAACCGCCTTTACAATCTCAGTGTGCAGGATAAGTCATGTTTGGTTTTAATCCTCATAGAAGCAGCTGTAGTCAGAACACAACTACAATGCATTTTATATACACCCAATGAACCTGTATACAGTGTGGGAGACAAGACTGCCTAAGAGGAACCCACGGAAATATTTACACATGAAAATGATGTTTTTTCAACAGGATTATCAGTGGCCAAATACAGAAAAAAAGCCTTTGAGGTTATATTAGCAAAATATACAAATATTCAGTGACTGTCAGCATGCAAATTTATGTACAGTAACATTTATATGCAAGCATCCATCTTGGCGTAATTATGCCAAGACCTATGTACCCTTGCAGTCACAAATAAAATTTAATATACAGCTGTGGTTGAGTTTAAACATGCATGCACACTGAGTACAGCGAGCTTATCTCAGCTGCTCTTGCTTTGGATATGCCTCGCCAGTATTGCGAAAGTGATGTGACGAAATATGATTTCACTAAATAATTGCATGTTCTCCGGTTTTACAGTAAACTCAGCAAAAAGGTAAACAATGGCTGCACATTTGTTGCCGCTCTCCAGACCCTATGCCAATTACACCCTTGTCTCTCCTGTCTTCCCGTCTCGTTCGTTACATCATCTGTGACCTTTCTACTGGATGTGGCAGCGGTCAAACTTCAGTGTGGGTGAGCCTATCATTGATGGGAAGATGGAGGCCATTACCAGCAGTAGTCTTGGAGAGTTCTGTAATCCCTCTGAAGACTAAGGCCAGAGTCTGGCTGCTGGAATTGGTTTAATTACTGACCAGCCTAATTGGCTCCTTGTATGGACTGTGATGCAAGTGGGAAGTGACACTTAAGGCTAGCAGTCCTCTGCTGTCTGCCCTTTGTGTCAGTCCCATTAACCTTTCCCTTCCACCTTTTCCTCTGTCTTTTTATGTTCAATTAAAGGTGCTATTTAAATGAGCTGAAGGAGTGAGACTGAGCGCTTTGTCATGGACGGAGAAAAGGGAAATAATTGCACCTGAACTTCCTATTTTAGGTGGGCTTGGCATCTGGAGGGTACAATTGATTTTGTATTTCATTTATAATTCAAGTTAGATGCTTAATGTTTTGTTTTGACTGCAACAAGTCTACTTATAAAGTTGTTGCTGCTTCGACTTAATGCTCTCCTGGGTTTATCTGTTGCTGAAATGTGTGTGTGAGTCTGTATGACAGAGAGAGAGAGAGAGAAGGAGATCGCTATAGGCATATACATATAATAGTATGTACATACATATATGCATACACATAAATAATATAATATATAGATATAGACATAATTAGTTAAGGCAGAAAGCGAATAAAAACTCCCAATAATAATATTACACATCCAATGAGTACAATACTTCATTGAGAAGCTAAAATCTGCAAAGTAAAGCCATGCTTTGTGTTGCCCTTTGGGATATTGTGAGCTATGGTGTGTATTGTCAGTGCAGTGTAATTAATCATACCACCTAACTGCATTCACAGGGTCCCCTTTGGTTAATTGGACTGCAGCTGCAGAATGGACTAAGCGATGATTTATTCAGCAGGCAGGTGGAACGTCACCCTGCCCCCCTTGCAGGTACCATGGATGGATGGCTCACTCCTGCATCCAACTACTCCCGGCACTCCTCCATCCCTCAGGCCAATCGACTTTAAGGGCACATTTACAAGACAAGCTTCAGGGTGACAAAATAAGAGGAGGAATGGTACAGTGTAATCAAATTTATCTTTACTCTCCATACCCAAGACTTTCATTGGTTAGAGCCGTACAGCAGATAAAGCTATTGACCACGCTGCACAAGGAATAACAAGTGAACTTCCTTGCAGGGCCTGTTGGCAAGACAACAGACAAAGTAACCATTAAGGCAAGCCAAAGGCGAGGACCCTTTGTGGAAGTTTGCTGCACTCCCCACCTCATGGTTCATAGTCGCAGCAACTGGCTGTAATTTCAGGCTTGCTGGTGAGCATGGCCACTGGGCCGAGACGTTTTATATGATTTCATCCGATTTTGTGATCATCTGGTTCCACATAAAGTGGGTGTGTGTTGAAGCCAAGGTCTTTTACAGATGGAGCAACCACCATAGTCTGAATGTTCGAAGCAATGCCAATGGAAAGCAGGAACAATATGCATTAGTATTTGTAATTAATCAAACTCAATCTTAAATGCAGTTCATTTTTTGATCCACTGATTTGACTGGCTTAAATTTTTGGTTTAGGATAAAACACCAAATTTTTATTTCTATAATATCACTCATCTCTCGCCTGTTGACCACACACTTGTTTGATGCCACATTGCAGTGTTTTCAATTGTTGTTCCACAATATGTCACATTTCATTGATAATCCCAGTCAGATTGGTGATCGGTCCCCACAGCGTACAGAAGCAGGGCCCATACATCAACATTAGGATTATACCTTCTCTTGCTGTAGTTTGTTTCAGGGGCTGCTGGCGCACCATTACCCAGAGATAACCACACTTTAATAGTTAATGCAGCAGTGGGGCCCCCTCTGCATTACAAATGGGCCAATCCGTCTCACCTAGACCCCTGCGGGTGGCAGCGCCACAGTCCATCTTCGGCAACTCAAATCATTCATCAATAGACAGCTATCTGACACCCAGCTAGAGGATACTGAGCACTGTGATGTGGTCAAGGCCAGAGACGGACATCCTGGTGTCAGAGATTGCATCTGTCAGCTGATATCACTCCAGACACCATGATAGGCTTTCCCAGATACAACAGCTGGACTGCAGGCTCCAGTGTGCAAAATACAATCTGCTCATCCAAGACTCCTGAGTCAAAGTTTGAAAAAGAGTCAAATTTGCCCTTTATCTTTTTCCTCGCCTGTCTAGACACTGAACGGGGAGAAAGAATGGATATTGCGTTTAATAGAATATATCATAAGCAGCAATCAGTGGTATTTAGATGGTATTGAATGAAGAAAGGATTATGTGAGCAGCAAAGTAAGCAGTCTATATATTCCTTACCTCAGTTTTGAGAGCTAAACTTCAAATGTCACAGATCATTATGTGTTTAGCCTGTCGGTGCTTGCTCCATTGAAGAGGTGAAAACATCCTTCATCCAATTTGCCTGACAAAAAAAAACAAAAAAAAAAAAGCCAGTCAACATGCAGTCAATATGCCAAATGTTAAAGTCACACAGGTCTGCAGCTGAGTCAAGCGCCTGTTTTGTAGAGGAGTTTGTAAACCCTTTTATCCCCAACTGTAAAGTCTGCCTCTTATTTGTTGTTGTGGTCACCGCATCAGCCCTCTGCTGAGAGAAGGCGCTGTCTGCTCCCGGTGGAAATAAAAAGCAGTGATAAAACCGCGCGCAGATCGCCTCCATAAGTAACCAGCACAGATGCAGCCCAGGCCGGCCGCTTCCTCCAGGGACTGCAGCTGCCAAGGGGGGAGGTGACAGGCCCGAAATGGGCAGGCAGGCCCCTTCCCTTTTGATCAATCAGGTAAGACAGAGAGGAGTAGGATGAATTCTAAAACTCCAGATGCACCGTCGCCAAGGTGACTCTCATCTATTACCCTTCCCAACCGCTTCGAACATACGCTCATCTGTCAGAGTGATGGAGCTTCTTTGGTTTCTCTGCTTTACTTGCACACACACCTGCCGAGGGGAATTAAATGGTAACTTAATTCGGCTGTTTTCTGATTGCCATTTGAGGAAGTTAGGGGTGTGTGTCTCTCGGCTCCTCGTGAAGACAGTGACACACTGGGACAAGAAATAAAGAGCAAAGGCATGCCCGCAAAATACATCAGGGAACGCCTCATTTCATTAACACCTGTACAATCAACAGCAAATTCCCAATATTCTTGGTTCAGGAAACAACAGTTTGCACAATTTCTACATGACAGTGCTTCATTTCATGCTTGTTTACTGCATTGCTTTCATTCTTCCCCGATGACATCTAACCTAAATTCAGCCAAATGCAGTTGTGGTGTCAGTGCTGAAGTGGCACGCTTCTTTCTTAAGGGAAGACTACCCTCTGCTGGACATGATCATTTATTATAATAATAATAATAATAATAATAATAATAGAGAGCAGCTAATTAACTAGGTTGTGAAAGAAATTGACACGATTATTCCAGACGGGACAGCCAAGAAGAGCTGAGGTGCATTGTGTGTTATGTTCACAGATGGTCTTATGAGCATGCAGCGACACCTCAACGAAACGACACACATCTCCAGTCTCCAGGGAAGAGCAGTGCATTGTGGGTGGTGGTGGAAAAGGAACTGTCTCTTCCACTTTACATTTTTTCCCCTCTCTGACATACAACCAAGCAGTAAGCAAAGAGTCAAAACAGAGATGTTTCCATCCAAGAGACAGTATTTTTAATGTGCAAGTGTGTCCACAAGATGGTGTGATTTCCCACAGTTGGCCTGTGGTGTCGGCCATGGAAATCTAGTTTCTGTCTGCCATCTATTGGTTGAGCAAAGAGACTGCTCCCCATCAGCCATGATTATAGGACATGTCTCATACACTACAATAAATCTCCATCCTAACAAGTCATGTAGTCTCACACTGAGTGTTAAAATTGTGTTTTTCTTAAAGCAAGTGAGAAAATCTGCCAGTGGGATGAAATAATCCTACTTGTTTCTAATACAGGTTCGCTTGTTTCAGGATTTATTTTCTGGGTCCAAGTATAAATATGTTGAAACAAGACAGAAAAAAGCAGGTCAGGCTGCTAATATCAAGAAATTGCACTCGATTAAAGACAATTCTAGAAACAAGTTGATTCGCACTGGAAAAAAGTAGAATTATCTCATCCCACTGGCAGATTTTTTTTACTTATTCTAAGAAAAACAAGATTTGATCACTAAACACAAGACTCAGTGACTTATTAAGAGACTCCTATCTGCTGTGCAGGCCAACCTATATCAACCTAAACACTTGAACCTGTAGATGAGAAGCTTTTAAAACAAAAACAAAGCATCTAATTCTCCATTATGTGTTTTGTTGAGGGTTCACACAGTGTGTTGTGAATGGGCAGAGAGACCTTCAACTTGAAGGCTCTGGTTCAAAACCCTCTGACAGCACATATCTGTCCTGCTGAAGTGTCCTTGGGCACAACACAGACTTCCTGCCATCTTGAGGAGCGCTGCACCCTGACCTCTGACCTCCCTGTGTGTAGACGGGTGTAAACAAAGACAACTTCCCTTCGGGGGGTCACAGGACTATAGCAAAAAATGATAATAAATGTATGTTGACATATTTTTTCATATAAAAGCTCCATTGTTTGCATTATTCTTGGCAGAAATGGAGAAATGATTACGTTTGCTTTAGTCTGAATGTTATTAAAATTAGATGTATATCATTCAATATATTAATTAAAATGAAATGCCAAAATCAGCAGAATCATCTCATGAAGATATTCTTGGTTTTGAAGGCTATTTGATTTGTATATAAGGCAAATAAAAAAAACAATGTTTGTGCTATTATTGCTGAAAGCACTTTAAAATATGGCACTGTTTTTCACCCTTTGAATTTCACAGGCTTGAGTCACAGTATGAATGATGCACCCACTGGATCTCGGTCCAAAAAACTCAGGATGTGGAGATTAAAACTATTTGAAAGGAAGAGAGGAACACTGACTCAGTGACCGATGTACGGAGGTGAAATTAGGTAGTGTAAGAACTCTTATTATTCCTTGGGTATAGGAGTTTCACATAAATACAGTGCTATGTCCTTTAAACAAGCAGCACGCGCTACTTCCTGTGTTTGTGTGAGTCAGATACTACTCACGAGCGGCTGAATCAGCCTGGCCCCATCCCCCGCCC
>OMLF01005415.1:9114-23948 GCA_900302615.1 Holocentrus rufus | reverse complement strand
CTGATAGTTGTGTGTGTGTGTGTGTGTGTGTGTGTGTGTGTGAGAGAGAGAGTGAGTGTGTGTGTGTGTGTGTGTGTGTGTGTGTGTGTGTGTGTGTGTGTTTAGAGAGTAATGCCGAAATGATTAGTTGATTAACTGACTAGTCAAGCAACAGAAAAGTAATGAATTATAATTTTGATAATAGAGTTAGTGTTTGTTTGTTTATCAAGTAAAAATACCAGACAGTTCCTGGTCACAGCTTCACAAATGTTAAGATTTGCTTGATATTCTCTATTATTATCAATTTAATACTCACAGATGTTTATGATTGCTGGTCAGACTAAGGAAGAAATTGGGCTCTGGTAACTTGTTTTGGGTATTTCTTTTTATTTTTAACATGAAATGAAAATAAGAGAAAGATGGGTTTAAGCCTGAACTGAAGTGAAGCGGTCGGATCCTGTTGGGTTTGAACATAAATGTCAAGCTCTAGTCTACAGTACAGGCCTATAAGTGAAATGTGAGAGTGAATCCAGGGTTTAGAGGCAGGTGTTAGGCTTGGGTATTGGTCATATGTTTGTGTCATGATTTGTATGCTCAGAAACACACACACACACACACACACCCCTTTCTTAATGTTTATTATACCCCTCTTTGAGCATGTCATTTGGTCTGCATGAATACACATACAAGTTAATTATTCCATTCTGTGTTCAGGCAGTTCTGCAGTCAGGCACGCTCCCTCTTCTACTCCACTGGGAGGTCAAAGGTCAGGAAGTGATAATGCAGTGTAAATGTACTGGCATGGGAATTGGAGTTCATTAGAGGTCCATTAAAGCCTGTGAGTGACATCACTCTCTCTGGGAGCAGGAAGAAAGAGGGGGATGTGCAATCCGTCATAGATGCCGCGTGGTGTCTTCGGTACGGTGATCTATGATGGATGATCTGCTGGGTCAAAGGTATGTTGTTAAAAACTTGACATTTTAGTCTAATATTAGCCTAGGCAGTCAGCAGGCAGGAATACATCCCTTAGGCAAGCAGTGAATCTGTCGTGACTCCCCACTGGTACACATCTGCATATCATCATAAGGCAAGTGAAACTCGAGTCTGTCGCCAATCCCTTAGATTGCAGGGACAGCACTTCTCCTGTCTAAGACTTTGAGAAGACTATAAGCCCTTTCCGTGCCCCTTCCCTAACCTCCGCAACACCAGCCTCATTCATATTCACGATTAGCGCCAGCAAAACCCTCTGCTGTCGTCTGCAACTAACCAAATTTATTAGGCAAGAGCAGGGAGGAGAGAGTACCAGGGTGGACGGTGTACCCACTTAATTTGGACCAGGGCCAACATCTCATTATTCATCTTCTTCACTGTTTATTGGTGAGAGCGAGGGGAAGTGCTGGAGAGGGAGCAGTCGGAGAGTCAGGGAATCATCCGGGGCTGTGTGGTTCTAGGGGGGGGTCTCTTCCTCTCGCTCTCTGGGTCCTGGAGGTCAGACTGAGCTCCGGCCCCCTCCGTCGGTCTGGAATAATAGAATAATGGCATAATTAACTGGCAAGAAGATTTTGCCCTGGGGATGCGCTCTGCTGCTCCATTAGAAGGAGCCTGAGCCCCGGTCCTAGCTGTAATTAGGTCTCCATGGGTTCTAATTGTCCTGCAGTTTAGAGTTTAAATGTTAGTGGTATGGCAGAAGGGGATCTGCAGTCAGGAAGTCGGCGCGATGCTCACACACATACATGCACAAGGTTCTCCTGTGTGCCTTTTATCCAATTAAGGCTGTTATGGATTATGGGGCGACTGGGCCAAGTGCTCGAGTAGCCAATCTGATGTATGTAGACTTTGTATGGTATGTAGTCTAGTCTGTCAGATGTTTGTATAATAAGAGTAGAATAAATTTATGATTGTTGGTGTGTGTGCGTGATGTTGGTGGGTTATGTGCACGCTTGTACAGGAGTGTTTCAGCAGGTTTGATTGGTTTGAAGCCTCCAGTGTGTCTTTGAATGACATGTGAACAGATGCTGAGCAGCTCCCTGGTAGCCCGTCGCCTCTCCATCACCCTCTACCTCATGTGGATAGCCTGTCTGCCTCTGACAGTGTCACACTCTCACGCCACCAAAGAGCATGTGCCTGTAATAGTTTGACTCTTACAGACACTTTGACCATTGACTCTCCCATGCCTCAACAATGCAAAACCCAGCTGGCTGTACCCTACACAACTGTAACTGTTCTTCCTTTGGCTGTACATATTGTTTTTTCATGCAGCAGCATGCACTGTGCTCCACTACATACGGAGGAGAGCTCTGGTTCATTCGCGTGTCTGATTTATTTGAATTTTCATCACCTCAATTGATCGAGGCCCTTTACTCAAGGGACAAAGATGCAGACTAAATGACTATTGACTGCCAAGCATTTGAAAAATGCATTTGTCAGATCACTAGGGCTATTGATGAGGGCATATTAAAAAATGTATCTGATGGATCGATAGAGAGGAAGGGGATAGTCCATTGAAGCAGACTACCAGTGTGTCTGGGTGTTGCTCTCTCTGTGTGCTTTCTCTCTCTGACTTTATTTCCCTTTTCTTTCTGTCTTTCCTCCATCTCTCCTCATGCCTTTGTACTAACCACTGCTGGCGCATTGCAGTAAACAAGAGGAGGTAGAGTAGTAGGGTGTGTTTTCATGTGCGTGTGTGTGTGTGTGTGTGCGCGCGCGTGCACAAAGGAGGTGTGCAGTGGAAGCATCGACAAGCATCCGTGGGTTTACTGTCTCCATAAATCACACTCACCCAGTACACACACATACACACACACACACATCACATGCACAGGAATTGACCTTTTCTCACAAGTTCATTTTTTTTTTTCCCTCCCGGTGCAAAACAGTAAAGGCGAATCACAGTGGAATGTAAATGTCACATTCATTTGTTTGGGTTATTAACGAAGTGTGGGATAGGAGAACATTAACAGGGTGGTAAGAATGAAACATTGAAGGACTTTTTTTGGATTTGAGGATATGCGCCGTACTTAGGCTGTCGCCTCCTCAATGAAGCAAGGAAGGAGTAATGAATACTGGAAATACAAAGGATATAGATTAGTTTGTTTTCCACCAAAATCAATCTCTTTAAAGGGCAATATTATTGCTCTGCAGCCACCTGGACATTTTAAGTGTGAAGCTGCAGACACCATTTCCTTTGCATTGCAGGTAGTCCAGGTGTACATACCATGGAAACTGAGATCTTAATATCTTTGCATTACTGTTTAACAGGAGAGGAAATGTGCATTTGAACAGTCTCCTTTACATTCCAGTTTTTTCCTCACGACAAACTTGTACATTATCTTCATTTGTGTCATATTTGAAATAGCGAATCTTATTTGAATTGCAGAGGATTCAGAATTTCAGTCATCCTTACAGAAGTGTTAGCTGTCTGGGAGCTGGAGGTACAGTTTGATGGTTGTGTTTGCTGTAGGATTTTAACATCCTCATTTCATGACTGGCTGGACTTTATAGAGGAGATGATGAAAGGTGCAACAGTCCACACCATCTCATATATCATGCCCTCTTTACACACACTCGCTCGGTCTCTGTCTGTCACCGTCTCTCTCTCGCAGTCTTTCTTTCTCTCTCACTTTTTCTTTTTTATCTCTCTCAGTAAGCGGGCATACCTTTCAGCTAATGCTCTGTCAAGATTATTAGCGAGTGATGGACAGCTTTTGATGTATGCCATCGTTCACCAGCAGAATGTGTGTATGCTTTGCGAACTGAAGTGAATCCCAGTCAGAATGATGCAGTCTTGAAAAAGTGCAGAGTGACCTTTGACCTATTGAGAGCAGGAAGCACTCGGGACTGGAATGATGATGGGCCTTGATGAGAGGAAATAACTTTGGGATGGGTCTGATTTTGTTAGGCCATTATTGCCATGGAGACAAATGATAGAGAAGATAACGGTGGTGGGAATATGTCCACAGCGCTTTGAAGTATATTGATGGTATTGTTTATAACTGAAAAGCCCAGTAGGTGATAGCACATGCAACCGACTGTGTTGCCAGAGCTGAAATGGAGCAACTTGCATACATGTTGATTGTTTATGTGTCCCTATCTAATTATTTTCATTGCTAAAGAGGTTTCACACTTAGAGCTCCATGCTTAGCAATAAAAGCTTCTTTAGTGCACATGAAAAACAGTTCAAAAAGCACCTGGGAACTGAATTTGACCATAGGGGCCACCATCACAATTCTTTGTCTGAGTAGGACATAATGGTGAAGGGTTTCAAGAGTGCAGTCCCGGTCAAGGAGACTAGTGAGAGTTAATTAGGGACAAAGAGGAGACTTGAATTTGAGGCTGCTTATCTCAAGTGTGTGTGTTTGTGTGTGTGTATTTGTGTGGATGTGGGTGTGTGTGGGTGACAGTAGGTCCAATAGTTAAGATAGAACACTTCCTTGCAGTGAAAGGTATGATTGCATATATGTGCATGAGGGCACCTGTATATATTTTCATGACTGTTTGTGAAATCTAGTCAGCAAACAACAAAAAAAAACAATGTTTCAATAATGAATGGCATTGTAAACATTGAACCAGGCCAAAACACACCCCTGGAGAGACCATCCATGTTTGTGTGAGATCAGCAGAAACAGCCCTTATCGGGCCTATTACGGTCCTTCCCCCCGGTGTGGGGAAGCTATACGCTGTGCATCCTAATGCCCTAATCTATTCTTCATTAAAGCTTAACGCAGCAGTTAACACACCCTCTGATAGCATCACAGTGTGGCCCTACAGCAGCACAGACGAGGCCTGCGCTCCACTGATAAAGTTTCAAAACGCAATAGAGATGGCTAAAATATGGCTCCCAGGACCCCGCCTCAGCATGTCGGGAGAGGCGACCGCCACAGCCTCGACAGAGATACACAGCCTCATTAAGAACACTGAAGTGTTTATTTTAAGGGAGAGCCCAGTCCATGCCTCCATATTTCAGGGAGGATGTTGACGTTTGGTGGTGCCTGTCATGAGATGCCATGTGCTCTCTGCTGGCGGATGCCATCTGGGCTGGTTTACAACGGGTTGGTAAGTCCACAGTAAGTCCTCAAGCAGCTGATGTTTAATTGGCATGGACTTGAACCCTCGACCAGGGGGAGCGAGTGTGGGCGGGCACACTCCTACACCTTCAGTCTGTTAAGTTGTACAGTCTCACTGTGACAGATGTTGCGGTGCGAGTGCCAGCATTTCCTAGAAATACATGGCTACAGGGGATATATTCAGGAACGCCATGCCAAGAGTGCCGTACATGCACTCCCCCAGTCTGCCGTAAAGATAAATAAATAAATAAATAAACAAGCAGCTCCTAATTGGAAATGTTCATCAATCTGTCACTTATCTCAAGTGGAGGAGTCTCTGAAAAACAGTGGGAACTCAAAGAGAAGTATGATGTAAATCTCAGGATGAATGAATAATGGATTATGGAAGAAAAAAGATTTAATGGGATAAAAACGAAAAGAAAAGGCATGGAGAGAGAAGTGATTGACAATGACAGGTAAGATGAGAGAAAGGGAGGGGGGAGCTAGCAAAATGCACCAGGCTCTCCTGTACATTCAGGCAAAAAGCTGATAATGAACAAATCAGACTTCTAATAAAGAGCAGGCTGCTGATAGACCATAGGCCTTGAGTTGTTGTGTCTGCAGTAACACCTCAAGAAGCTGGGCAGCCATTTTTCGTTGTAATGGGGGATATTTTTCTTCTGATTATTTTTTCCATTTTGTATTGTCCTTTAGATTAGTTGTTTCCAAATTCATCCAACTTTCAAATGCATACCACTGTGAAGGCAAATACTTGACTCAGATAAGTCTGATATCTCGCCCTCTCTCTGTAAATCAGGTACTCTCCCCTGCGTTCTATCTCACAAAACATTCATTGAGGATACAATATGTGATTGGTACCAGCACAGCTAATGCATTAAGACTCAAGTACTCGCCTCACTCTGAGACACAGTTTCTCAATAGGAAATCTAAATAAATATGAATGTTTTCACTCCAAAATGAGATGATAATCAGTGAAATTTGATCCAGTCACTTCAGTTTCTGTGCTTGTTTTTAGAAGCTCAAATCCATTTCAGTCATCTAAATTAACACGCTTTGCCTGATTTTGACAAATTGTTTATGTTCTTAACTTAGCGTGTCATGCTGTTTTCAAACCAACAACCCTTCAGAGCCTGCTGCATCAGTGAAGTGCTGCAACATGTTGTCCTCATACAGTGCTCAGTCACAGCTATGATGATATCAAACCAACAACTCTGAGCAATATGAGCTCAACTAAAGGGAGTTTGGATTCCCATTAACTTCTCTAAGGGAACCATGAGGAAAAGTTAAGGGCAGGTTTAGGGAGTACTGGTGGCATAGTGTGAGGGACTAAACAGAGCTTCTCATGCTTTTAATCAACAGCAGGTATGTCAAAGCAAGTAGCTTTTATAATATTAAAGTTTTCTATAAGCAAGTTGTCACCCAAAGGATTTACTTTGACTGAAATGTAGTTAGTGTATTAGTAAGTAGGTAGTAGTAGTATAAAGCTTGATAAAGATATATCAATATTCATATTAAAACAACTGGCTAAGGTCAAGGTTTGTTAGCTAGTGGACCAAGAGTAAAATATTTTGACTTCAGAAAACACTGATTATGCGACTGGGAATATTGTTATGGTAATTTTTATAACTCCAAAGAACTCAATGGATTTTTACACATCTGCTGAGTGCAGCTTTAATTTAACCGGTACTATGAATCCTTACAACTTTGCTTCAGATATTCATATTATTTCATCTCTATATAACTCATATAAATGTAACTATATAACTCTAAAATCTCCTTTTTTGATGTATGTTATAGGAAATGTGTATCTACCAAATGGAGGAGTTTCTTGGTCACACTGTTCTGATAAGGTCAATGGCTGCTATTTGTACTTTTACAGTGCGCTTTGAAATTGTTTAGGCCAATTGTTTACTCCACTTCGATGCTGAAAGAAAGTCGAGCACTTCGAGATCGAGTGCCTTGCTCAAGTGCACGTCAGCAGAACTCGGGGATGCTGATCATTGTCACTCCATGATCAGATTTTACTTTGTATCAAACTCTCCTAACTCTATCAGCTGAGGGGGAGAATCCATCATGGTGTAGTGTTACCATACAGCCTCAGTATCATTGATTAATGTAATCAGAGAAGCGGCGTCTCTCCCCTAAATGAGTTTGAGATTGACACTCAGTTTATTAGGCTCCATGCTGCAAACTGTGTGGACTGGAGGAGTGTAATTAAAGCTCTCACCCTGGCAGCCATCATAACACTCGCAGTTGCTAAGTTGTTGTCCTGTACTTAGCATTATGTTTCACACATATTCATGTACACACACTTGCGCGCACTCAGAAACGAGATTTTGTTCTTTTGGCATGAATTGGACTGCTTTAATCACAAATGTGTAATTTAGTCATTTGGATATTGACACTGTGACCTCAGATTGTGTGATGCAAATGTAGTGGCGTTGTTAATTCAGTCCTCTGCTGGAGGAGAGCGAGGGAGGTGAAGAGAAAGACAATGGTGTTGCCCAGAAATGTTGTAGAGGTTAAGGCCTGACCTCTGGAAACACACGTACCCCTGCTGGCCTGGGACTGAATCCTGCCAGAACCTTCCCAATTGTGTTGCTCTTGCCCAATTTCCTTCTGTTTTCCTACTGTCTTGACATAAAAAACACTATAAATTGTAAAGCTCATTTTTCTTTTAAAAAAATTAATGAAAACCCAAAAAAGATGGACAAAATGTACGAAATGTTGAAAAACACAGGGTTGTAAAAGGGAAAGATTTTCAAGGCCACATAATAAACAACACCAGACAATGTTACTTCATTATACAGTTGTGTTTAAATGTATTTAGATACTAAGTTTGTGTGAAATGATGCATAAACTATCACGATCACTATTTTGCAAAGATAAAAATGCTACTTTTTAAATATATTCTTCATACTTTTGCAGACATTTGCATGCATTTCAGAAGGCATGACATTGCTGTGTACCTTACGGTTTAATATTCCTTTATTATATGTAAAAAAAAAAAAAAAAGGCTGTGCTGTGGCACGTGGGCGGTAAAAGAAGAGAACCGTATATTTAGACTGAGCCACGCTTCCAACCTGTTGCTGCTCGGCTAATCATCATCATTTTATAAACTGCGTCCTTCGCCTTGTTCTCAAACCTCACACACAGTGTTCACTGTTTTCATGGAGTGTAATGACTAAACACCAAGCTTGATTGAGGAGGTATAGATTCAACAACAACAATTCTTTTTCTTCTCTATTAGAGTGAGGGCTGAACTACAGTTTTATGTTGAATAACCAGTCTAGATATTATGAATTGGCCAGCTGTTAAAAGGAAAGTCTCTAAACACTGATCATGTATCAAGTCTTCTTCTAAGCCTTTCAGAAAGGTTTATTCCAGAGTTTTTGCTTCTGAAAATTCAGTATCAGCCTTTGTTGGTAATTGCTTCTGAAATGCCGAACCGACCATTTTACATGAGATCACTGCATAGGAAATAAGGCATAAGTGTGCCCATGTAGTGAAATATTTCCATGTCCAGATTCACAGTAATACAGCGCTTAGGTGTGATGCCTTTAGTAGGGGGTACCTACAATAATCGCTCAAGGGAGCTCTGTGTGCTTGAAAGTTGATTTCACTGTTAGTTGTTAAATTGCATCACACCACTCCAAGCTGAGAATATCTGCAGGCAGTGGAGCCAATGCACTTACCCCCCTCCACCAGAAAAAAATAAACTTTCCATCTCCCAATTCCTAACCACCTCCATCTTTCCAACTTTATAAAGACCTCAGTCGTCTCACTCTTGTTTTGTCTCCGAGATGTGATAAATTACTGGTAGTCTGTCTCTAGATTTATGACCCTCTGTCTCGCCATGCGGCATTATGAAGTTGGGATGAGTGACACAATCTAATATTCTATACTTAAATGATGAATAATGTCACACGCCACCCACACGCAGCCCAGAGGTATCAAAGCAGTGGAATATTAAGCGTGCCCAAACTCAATTTGAAACCCACCGGTGGGAAAATGGCGTTTTAATGGGGGAGGGAGGCCATCAGATTTGAGGCTGAGTGCTGGCTGATGGGAGGTTTTTTTTTCCTGTCTTCCGCTTCTCTTTTTTTTTTTTTTCTTTTGTGGCACCAGGGGCACTATCAATCGGAGATGGTGATTTGGACTGGCAATGGGCTGACTTCGACAGCTAATCCGGTGTAGCCATTAGGGCCCATTAAGTGCCTTGGTCTCAGTGTCACACCTTGTCCATCAGCCTCTATTTGGTGAAACATGGGCTTTCCATTCCAGAGGAGCTTGTCCCTTCAGTCGAACAAACCTCTTTTCCCCTTCAAACCCTTTTATCCAGAGGGGTTAACCACACAGTAATAGACCTACAGATTGCTGACACCCCAAACCTCCAAAAAAAGACTCAGACAGCCTACTGTAAATGATTGAATGGACCTGCATCCTTCACCACCACCAACCCCCATCCACTCACCAACCACTCAACCCCTCTGATAAGGGGCCGTGACCCCACTGGAGCCCCTGATTGTGTGGGGTAATTAATGCTAACGGGGACATGCTAATAAAAAGGGGGGGAATAAGGGGGGACTTTAACCTTCTCATCAGATAGGAGCAGATGGGCGGCTGTGCTAGCAAAGATAGCTCTCTTTTTCTTATGCACACACACACACACACACACACACACACATAGACTTCTCATAAACGGAAGGGACAGATAGTGTGGCCAGACATTTATGGGAAATCCATTAGTATGTATTGTGGAGGTGGTGAGATAACTGTTAAATGTGGCCTAAGACTTGCTCTTAGTTAATTTTTAAGGCTGCAGCTGAATAAGATAAATTGCTAAGACAGTTCCCAGAAATTGACTTTTCTCATTTTTTGTACAATATTAGTTAGGGATATAGGGATAAAATATCAATAATAAAACCCCCATCCCTGATAAAGACCATGAACTTTGGCTGCTCAGGTGGAGCAGGGGTAAAGTCACCCACCCAGGTTTGATTCCCAGCTGCGGTGCTGGGTGACCCTATACTGTCACATTTGCAGATGGGAAGCCAGCGAGGGGAGTGTATCCTAGTCGCTGCATTAGCGACTCCTACTGTTTGGTCGGGGCGCCTGTTCATTGAAGAGGGATGTGAACCTCCACGCGCTTTCTGTTCTCCCACTGAACCTCCTCTTTGTCAGGGGAACAGAAGCAGCTGTAGCCAGGGAGTCTACACCCTCCTTAGACCAACAGTGGGGGGCAGCAGCAACAAGTGGCAGAACACAGTGAGAACCTGATCTGAGTAAACTGGGAGAAAAAAAATGGGGACAAAAGAACACAAAAAGACCACTAGCTTTATCCTGCTTCTTCATTGAAATGCACACCAGACTTTTTTAAAAAGTAACTCAAAGCTTTAATCCAGATTCACATTGTGAGTAACAAGCCACCGGAAGTTCATTCATCAAGTTTATACTAGGGAAACTAGTTTGTGCTCATCAGCTGTCCTATTGAAGACAAGAAGAAAATGGCAAAAGATCAACTACAGAGACCATTATATTGATCCAGGACTTGCACTGTGCACTGCTGGTCAGATTATAGTGACCCATCAACCAAGTTGCTCCGTGTCATTGTGGATTTAGTTTTCTTCAATAGTGCTTACATCTGCCATCTGCTTTGGAAGCTATAAGGTCTTGGATGGAAAGTGTTTTCTTGTTGTAATATGTCTCATAAACTCAAACTGAACGGTCGACCTGACTAAGTAGCAGTAATATTTCAAACATTTTAAGATGGCAGATGGATAAGCTACCATCTTTATTTCTCCCTTTAACATTTATCTATATGATAAATTCAGAGGAGGAAAACCGAGGTGAGAGGGAGAAAAGCCTGCAATATATACAGAGAGCGCTAGCATGCAGTTAAACGAGAGACAAATGTTAAAAGGTCCATGTGCTTTGTTCGTGGAGAGTGAGGGACATGATGGCAATCACACCCTTGACGAAACAATTATCCCTCCTCTCACCCTGCTGCCACAGCTGACACTTTGAGGCCAAGATGGGAGGCTGCGCCCCACTGTTCCACTCTCTCACCACCTCCATTTTTCTCCTCTCCTCGCCGCCCTCCTTCCCTCCCTCCTGGCCTCATTTTCTTCCTCCTTTCCACCTGGCCGTCACTGTAATTAGTGCTTCTGTCATGTTGCACGTGTGTATGTGTGTGCGCCCATTTATGTGTGCATGGGTGTGTGAGAGAGCGAGAGAGAGAGGGTGATGGAGTTAAATTGTTGGCCTCAGAGAGGCTGCTCTGTGCTTGTGTGTGTGGGAATTGTGTGTGTGTGTGTAAGTGTGTTGGGGGTGGTGGGGTTCAGAGGCAGAGAAGCAATAGGTCGACTCCCTGAGCGATCGATTCTCAATCGCCGTGGAAGCGCTTTCCTCCTGTTTTTTTGCCAATTCAACACATGATTAAAGCCGGCGGGGCAATTACCATTCATCTGGAAGGAGACAGGAAGAACAGGCCCTCAAAGAAAAGTGAGAATCAATCCATTATGAGCAGCTCTCCCTCTTTCTCTCCTGCCTTCTCCTCTCTGACTAATCTCCTCTCGCTGCTGCTCTCCTCTATTTCTCTCCCCCGCTCCCTCCATTCGCGCTCGTCCCACCCCTCTCTCCTTCTCTCTACTTCATATCTTCCTATTCCCTCCCCACCACTATCCCTCCATGTCTCTACGATCACCTTCACCTCTTTTTTTCCCTCCAGCCCCTTCAAAGAAACATTATTTTTCACTCAGGCAGCGTGTCCACTACAATATCAGAAATGCTTTCTCTCACTATTCTGTTATCACCCCTTTTATCCACTGAGAGAAATTATTGATCCGGTAATTTGACATCTTCCGTAAAGGAACATTTCACCTGAAATAACAGCTGTGAAATGATGCAGAGAAACCATTACTGTGTGTGGGTGTCACATTTGACATGCCAAAATAATTCATTATAGACCGCTGTATGTATCTTTTGCTTGAAAGTTAGTTCAAATCACCCAGTTTTTTAAAAGATGTATATAGAAAGTGCTGAAGTTGGCTATCACACAGGTGAAGAAGATGCATTTTGGTGTGGCGATGAGACATTCATTTATGATTTTTTATTTTTTTTGTGTCTAAAAAGAGTTTCCTCGGTTCAAGTCACTTAATTTAGTGTCAAATCTTTTCTTCTCTAACAAAGTCAAGTGAAAATTAAATAATATGAAAGTGTGAATTTCCTAAAAGGAACAAATCTAGTTTACAGCACTACCTGTTTTGCTCATTTTGGCTAAATTTTCACTTGCAACAAAACATTTCAACACTTGTCAGGTGTCAAATCAATCTGATTACACCTCAAAAAACATGTTTTAGTGTTTGTGATCCCTGTAAGTAAGGCGTAATGGAAGGATGGAATTTTTTTTTTTTTCAAACCTTAAGAGCTGGAATCAAAAGACATCTGTGAGTGATACTGACATCCTCAGATCCATCCCATCCCATTGTGCTTCTGTAGGCAAAATAGAAAAATTCCACCCCTTACCAGTGGTAATTACAGCCAGTAATCTGCACTTATAAAGACGCTGACATTTCATACCAGGTTAGATTGGTTGGTACATGTAATATATGCACGTTTCCATTTGCACATTTAGTCGGCATATATGCATAATAATGGAGATAACAGTAAATATGCAGCTACCATGGTCTGTGCATGTGTGTGTGTGTGTTACCAGATGAAATTGGCCTGAGTAGGTGCACTGATTAAAGATGAATCAATGCTGGTGCTACGCTATAAAAAAAAAAAAAAACATTTTCACGAGCAGCTTGGTTGACAAGTCGCTCTTCTAACGAGTTGTGCACAGAGTGAGAAACTTAAATTACTTTTATGTTCTTGTGTTGTGCAGCTACAAAGTGTTGGACTTAACAATCATTTACATTTTATTGCTTTTGCAGGACCTTTCATAACATTTTTATTGTTTTGATCAGTTAACATAGCCAGCTAGCTGGTTCTAATTAGAGCATTAGTCCTATAATTTTCAATCCCAGTGCTCAGGGCCCAGAATATTGCTGGTTAACTATCCTACCACATAATTAATTGTACTTAATTGTATTCACCTTGCATCCCAGTGTGAAATAGTCACTAATATGAGGGACTTTTTCATAACCCAAGGACCAGGAGAGAAAGCCACTGCAGAAAAGAAAATAAACAGGGAAAAAAGTCATTAACCACAGTAATGGATGTGCCTATTTCCAAGCATCTTTAAGACATTTATTCTTGTAGTCTGTCAAATAAAAGTTGTAGAGACCTGGGACGTGACTGTAATCAACTTACTTGTTCATTTTGCCCTTGCAAAGTGGAACTATTCCTCATGAAACCAAATCATATCAATAGGGAAACAAGGAAGCAGAGAAATGAGATGGCCGTTGACTGCAAAAAGTTGTTTGTTTGTGTACATTCATTTCACTGAATTTTCAATGAATTGTCCGGACAGGGCCCATGAGGCATCCCTCACCATTAGATTTCCATCTGTTTTGACGGATGGAAAAAGTTCAGCCCTGTTGAACTTGTTCTGGACAGACAGATTTGTCACCATCTGTTTAGCCAATTAGACGCATTCCTTCATTTGTTTTGGGAAAAATAGCAACAAAAACAGACAGCACTAGGAGACGTCATCATCAAATGAATACAAAAACAAAGACAAAACAGACAATGCCTGGTCTGTTGGGGTATTTGTAGGTCTTCTGGACCAGTTTCTTGTTGAATTTATACTATTCAAGTCTTGTTTCTTATTTTTCCAATGGAGTTGTACCACTAAGAGCAAATTCTCCTTATTGTAATTCTGCTATGCTCACTGTGTTGGTGTTCTAGAAAAGCCCAATGGACAGAAATTCGTCAATAATTCTGTCAGATTTCTGATCCATCAAAAATCTGACAGAATTCCAATCAGCTTGTCAATACCGTACACCCAAAGTCATCCCTTGCAGATGTTCAGTTTGATCATCAGACTTTGTTCAGAGAGGAAAAGAGCAGATGTTAATAAGGGAAATGAGGATGTGTACATTCTAGGTAATTGCAGTTGCTTAAAGTGGGACTGTCAGAGGTCTAGCTCATTTATCGAGCGAGCCTGGATCTCAGGTCATTAAACCTGGCATATAATGTGGGTGAATTCATTAGGGCCTGATGTCTGTTGATGGTACGTGTGGGTAGAGAATAGCCGGAGATAAGGAAGGGTCTTAGTAATTGGAGTTATTTAGACAGCAAGGCCTCACCTATAGCTGGAGGAAATAGGATGTAGAATTATCTACCAACAGACAGCAGTCACACATCCAAATGCGTACACACACCTGCCTCACACACATCCATAGACTACACTGACATACACATTCAGAAAGGTGCTCTATATATGTGTGTATACACACAAATATCAATTGAGCTTGAGGAAATTACATTTTGCGCGAGTAGCGAGTGCAACAACCCCGAAAATCAGTTCATTTATGATAATGTAAGAAATCCAATTTGCAACCTCTCCTGATGAGAAGCGATAAGCTGTGTGTGTGTGTGTGTGTGTGTGTACATATACACCTTTGATGGAAAGGTGACAGCTTGGCGCAATCCAAGGGCCAAGAAGCCGGCTCTTTATTCCAAAATCACACAGCCGAGTCCTTGTTCATCAAAACGGAGAGGTGTAGACTCTCTTCCCCTCTGCAGCAGGAAAGCGTGACTGATTGAAGTTGATTTTGCATTGCAGCAGAATGGGAAGCATGCAAAGACGCTCTCGCGCGCAGACGTGGCCGGGTTGGTAAGTGT
>OMLF01005409.1:1586-15251 GCA_900302615.1 Holocentrus rufus | reverse complement strand
GACGGGGCTTCATCCCCTCGTCCATCACGTCCTCCACCCTGGCCTCCCCTTCTCCCCCCAGCTCTGGACACTCCACCCCTCGCCTGCCCCACTCCCCCGCCCGCGAAACTGACAGACAGGTACAGTTGGCTGAGGTGGCTGCATGTGCTTGAGTATCAGCCTCTATTTTTGTCTGCGCGAACCTTTGTATCCCACCTCAGTATCCTCATCCCCATTAATGCAAACAGCTTGTCATCCAGACAGTGAGTCACGCAAAATATAGCAGTCCCACAGGGTCAAGAAGTTCAGTTACTGCAGGAATGGGCATTAGAAAGACGCATAATTTAAGCAACGTGGTATGATGGTCACTGCCAGACACAGAGGTTCAAGCAAGTCTAAATCAAGCAGCCTTCTGGGATTTTCTGCAGCACAAAGTCTAGAATTTACCGAGGATGCTGCAATAAACAAAGCACATCTTGTTAGTGGTAGTCCTGAAGGTGAGAATGCTTCATTTATGTGGGAGATGACAAGACATGGTCAAGCCAGGACAGGACAGGCACAAATCCTCAAAAGGGCTTTAGTATTTGAGATACCACAACCCAAGGCAGAACAAAACACAAACATGTTTACATGCACACATGTACACACGTCTTTGTACATTTAAATGTTCTTGCTCAACGATTTTCAATTCCTTATTTCAGAACAACAAAGAAGATGATCGGTCCCTTGCCCTACTTGACTCTACGCCTCCTCCGACTCCTCGTGCGCTGCGCCTGGATAGGATGACCCTCACCCACCCAGGGGCGATGGTCGATGACCCCCGGGAGTTTCGCAGGTAAGGCTGCTGGGTGCTATATCTAATGCAATGTTTTTCACGCGTAAGTTTTCTTTCTCTCATGCTCTCTGGTGGCCGACACAGTCTCTCAGCAGATGGCAGCAGCTCCAACAGTAGCCAGGACTCTCTCCACAAGTCCAGTAAGAAGAAAAGCATCAAGTCTTCCATCGGTCGGCTTTTTGGAAAGAAGGAGAAGGGAAGGATGGGCCAACCTGGACGGGATGGATCTGCTTCTCTCGGTAAGCAGATGGAGGATAAAAGGGGGATAACAGTGACTGTATAATATAATCTACATTGCCATTATTTTGGTGCACATGTGTTTGAGCTGCAGTGGCTTTGTGTGAGGTCCAGTAGCTTTAGTTATCCATGCTTCTAGTTCTTTGACCTTCTTGTGTCTCCTCTAGCATCTACGCCTTCTGAAGACCTGGCCTCTGGAGACCCTATGGGCATGAACAAGACTGGGACTCTGGGACCAGCAGATAAAGACCGCCGCAGCAAGAAGAAGTGAGTGCCAGGGAATCTCTTGTATTGTTCCTCTCAATCAGTATTTTGTCCCTGTTTTCTCACTAGAAGAGTCCCAACTGACACATCTGCAACTTCTCTGTTTCCTATCAGGCACGAGCTACTGGAGGAAGCGTGTCGCCAAGGCCTTCCCTTTGCATCTTGGGACGGCCCCACTGTGGTCTCTTGGTTAGAGGTACTGTACGGTCTCAGAAAAATAATATGAGAGAAAGCTGAGCAAGATAATAATTAAGCAATAAAACCTCAAACCAGATGATTTTTTTTTTTTTTTGCTAATTTTTTCCTCTCTCGTCCATCTGTTTTCTACTTATTTTCAGCTGTGGGTTGGAATGCCGGCCTGGTACGTCGCAGCCTGCCATGCCAATGTGAAGAGCGGCGCGATCATGGCCAACCTGTCGGACACGGAGATCCAGAGGGAGATTGGCATCAGCAACCCGCTGCACCGCCTCAAACTCCGACTGGCCATCCAGGAGATGGTGTCCCTCACCAGCCCCTCTGCCCCGGCCAGCACTCGCTCTGTAAGGCTCCTCCACAACTTCTATGGCACCTAGCTAGCTAAACCCACAGTGGCTACATGTGAATTTATTTAATGACTTGAAAGAAAGATGACATTACAACCACAGATGTGTTCCCTTGCCATATAAAAATACATTTACAGGCACTCATATGGGTTTGAAAGTTAAAAGCCTTTAATTGGAGGGGGCTTACACATTAAACACTTATACATGTACGTCTATGCCTTAATCAAGGTGTTGATGAAGTGCTCGTTTACTTTACAGGCCTATTGCCCCTTGTGGAGCGCAGGGTTTACACCGAGAACACGTAAACACAGCAGCAAAGGCAAACCAGATGTTGAAAAATCTAGTAAAACCGATGCAGGCACATACATTTGTGCTCCTGCTCTTCTTTTCTCCCATCCCAGTAAAGGCCAAGTGGGCATTAAGGAGAACCTTTCTTTTTCTGATTTTCCATTTAGAGTCCAGAAATAAAACATGCACTGCCAAATTTTGGGTTTGGCCAATTCCCTGCTTGACTTCCTCTCCATTTACAACAGGAATTGTGTTGAGTAATTTCTACAAATATAACCCTTTTGAAAATTAACGATCAGACTTGATTATTTAAGAGATTATTTTGTCATGTCTGTGCACATTAAATGGTTAAATCTCTTGTTTATCAAAATCACCATGGCAACAAGAAAACAGTTGCCACGAAGCAGTTGTGGTAGACTGGTATCCCATGATGCTGATGCTTTTTATAGTCCACAATGTGAATTTAGCAAAAATGTACAAGCAGTCCCCTTCATGTCTGCATGCATGACATACTTGTGGCAGCCAATGCAATATGTTTTTCTCCTCATGGCTTAACTTAGCTACTCTTGTTCACATGACTGCAGTCGACAAGCAATGTGTGGATGACCCATGCAGAGATGGAGTCGCTGAATGCTGCCACCAAGCCGCCGGTTAGTGCGCCACTTGTTGCATCTTTGTTTGACAAACCCTGTTGTATCTGCTGGTTCCCCGCCAGTCACACTTTTATGTTCTTTCATGATGTTTTGCTCAGTTTTGAATCATGTTCAGAGTCTGTCTGGTCTGAATCATGTTGATGAGTCTCTCCCCCTCCTCCTCCTCCTCTCTCTCTCTCTCTTTGTATCTCTCTCTCTCTCTCTCTTTGTGGGCCCAGGCCATAGTGTTGAGCATCTTCTTCTCTCCCTCTGGTTGCTGTTTCAGTGTGAACTGCTTCCAACTAATTACCCGTTCACTAACACACTGTTCCTCCCGTTGTCCTCCTTTCCTGTTGCTGCTCCTCCTGCCTCCTCTTCCTCCCTCTGCTTCTCCTCCATCATCCGCCCATCCGTCCATCCTGCTCCTCCCTATCCTGCTCTCAATCCCTGCTCCCTTTCCCTCACCACCTCCATATCACTCTCTCTGGCTCTTTCTCTGTCTGCCTCTTCTCTTTTCTCTGCACCCAAGGAGCTGAAAGAGTTCAGCTGGGATCAGGTAAGCACCTTTTGAAACCTCAGAATTAACACAATATACCACACATGTGTCAATACCATTAAAGGATAATTCCAGTTATTATCAGCCTGGGCCATATTTTCCAGGTTTTTGACACCATGATGATTACCTGTATTAAAAACTTCATCACTTCCTTAACATTATGATGATTGACTGTGCTGAAAATTTCATCACTGTAGAGCTTTCATACCTGCAGGTTGCCTGGAGCGCTGCTCTCCAATACACACACACACACACACACACACACACACAGCCAGTGGCTATCTCCAGTAGCTGAATCCAAAAAGTGATTAAAACACGTCACTGTCAACACAGTGAAACTCACCCTGGAGTTACTTGTGCTCACACAATTTCTTGTTTACTTTACTGCCTGTTTTCAAATCAGGAACAAGTGGAAGAATGAGATTTTGTCACTTCAGTTTGAAAGTATTCTTCAAATATTTTACTTGGAATGCCCAATGAATTTAAAATCAACCATAAATTAGCAAATAAAGCAGATATTTCTGGCTTTTTGCGAATGTAGCAGCATTAGTGTGAACAGAACTGATAATTGTTGATTGTTCATATGTTGGACGACCAAAATTGATGGATTTTCTGTTATATTTACTGCTTGTGTTGATACACATCCACAATTTGTGTCAGAGGCCACCAATATTACGTGCAACTACCAGCAGTTGGTTGACATGGACATGTGACATTTGTCACAGTCAGCAGTTTGTATTTACAGTAAATTGAAATATTATCATAATTGCACTATTGCTATTTGGTATATCCAAACTTCAGACGTAAGAAAACATGTCTGTTTCGTGCAGACCGCAGCAAAAATCACATCATCATTAATTTAGTCGTTTTTTTTATGAGAATAAAAATCGTGATGCTTAAAAAATGATCTTTCCTGCTAAAATCTTTAATTATTGCAATTGTAATGTCTGGCAAAATAATTGCAATTTGATTTTTTACGATATAGTTTTTAGCACTATGTGCTTGATACTTCAATGTAATGCAACGGACAGTCAAACATAGAAAAGTCTCATTGCAGCCTCAGTGTTGCTGTGTTGAAGGGACATGCTTTAATCACTTTTTTAGATTCAGCTGTTGGAGATTAGCTCTTTGGCCCTGTGAGTGTGCACTGACCCTGAAGTATGAGAAGCTCTACAGTGAAGTTAAGTGTTGAAATTTTCCACACAGTCCATCCGCTTGGTAAAAACCACAAACAAAAGGCTGGGGGTGAAAATTACCAGAATTACCCTTTAATGGCGTCTCCAGTGAAACTTCATCAACTAACCACAGTGAGTCATGAGTCGCTGACTTGCACCACCAGATATGAAATCAGCCATGAATCACGGTTGCTCATCTGTGACTGTCACCTTTTCAGATCCTGGCCTATGGCGATATGAATCATGAGTGGGTGGGCAACGACTGGCTGCCCAGCCTGGGCCTGCCGCAGTATCGCAGCTATTTCATGGAGTCCCTGGTGGATGCCCGGATGTTGGACCACCTGACCAAGAAGGAGCTGAGAGGACAGCTCAAAATGGTGGACAGCTTCCACAGGTAGAGCTCGGCGTGCCTGACGTTCTCTCCCACGCTCTTACCTCACTTCTCGTTTTCTCGCTCTCATTCTTTTCTGTTGACACTGTCTTTGTGCGTGCGAAGGGGGGGGGGAGAAAACGGGGAAGTAGAAGGTGTTAAAAGATATGTTGGGAGTGCTCCTGTTGTTGTGACAATCTCACTCTGCAGGTGTGTGTCTCCAGGCCCTCTGTAAAGGCACTTTAAGAAGTGAGGGGGTCACAGGCATTGGATTGTGTTAATGCTTTCTGAGTGCAGGTGAGAGTGGATATATGCCCTCAATTAACCCACCGAACCGCTGACCTTTCGGTGCTTTGACCTCTCCCAGGGTCAGTTTGCATTACGGCATCATGTGCCTGAAGCGCTTGAACTACGATCGCAAGGAGCTGGAGAGGAGGAGAGAGGATAGCGCCCACCAGAACAAAGGTGAGCTTCTTTTCTCTGACATGACCTCATTGTCCACCCATCTATTACTCTTTTCACTCAGCAGTCTAGTTTAGTTTACAGCGTACATACCTTAGTACTCACAAAAACCCCAGATCCATTATTAGCAAAAACGTAATTATTGACTGACTAATAACCCATAATGTTTTTTTATTATTGCACATCATTACTATTATTTTATTTTTCTGCTAAACCTCATCCCTTTGATCTCTATTAGTACAGCACAAAAGACTTTAATAGGCGATCTCTTGCAGTTCAAATAAAACAGAAATTTGGCTCAGAACGAAATGTTTGGCAAAACCGTAATAATTGCAATAAATTAGGCAAAATAAACATTCCCTTTTAATTCCGATGCCTCCCACTTTGCTGGAAGAAGTTTTGGACCACCCATTTTTTCTTTTTTGTTTGCTTTTTTTTTTTTTTTTGCATGCTTTGAGCAGATTATAAGCCGCAGCTCTCGAGTGCAATGCGGCTGGCCTAATGATTACATAAATGTCAACAAGTTCAGTCATTAAACAAACCCAAATCTCTCGCTCTCCCACTACTACGCCTTAGGGATACACATGTTGTACATTTTCCGTCGGTTCGTCTTGGCTAATTTCCCCACAGAAGAAGAAAATTTGTGAGTCTTGGGCTTGCCTGACGATGAACTTGGCATGTACGGTTAATGTCAGAAAATAAATCTGTAAGGAGGAGCATTCCAGTCATTTCTCCTCATCGCTCATCCACACTTAGAGGGAACGTGACGTCTGTTTTAGTCCGTTCAAGTTACGCTGAACGGACTTGCATGTTTCAGCTCGGCTGACCTCAGACCAATGACCAGAATATTATGAAACTTAATCATAATTATAAAAACAGCAAGTAGTCATCTTGCTATGTCTGCAGATACTTGGATTTTTCTCATGTCTTGACCCTGCTCCCTCTCCGCCTTCTTCTTCTCCTGTCTCAGATGTGATGGTGTGGTCCAATGAACGTGTGATGTGTTGGGTGCAGACTATCGGTTTGAAAGAGTACGCCGACAACCTCAGTGAGAGCGGCGTCCACGGGGCCCTGCTGGCTCTGGACGACACCTTTGACTACACCGACCTGGCCCTGCTGCTGCAGATACCCAATCAGAACACACAGGTAACCAACAGAATGTCAAAATTGGCCAATAAGAATGCATCCCTATCTCAGGCTGATGTCTCCTCGTGTGGTTAGAAACTGATACAGACAACCAATATATTTCTACTTTTTTAGCTGCTGTTATTCAATTTCCACACCCAAAAAAAAGTTAGATTTTTTTCTCAGCAATTTGCTCCTTGGCTGAGTTGAAAAGCCTGTGAAAGCATTTAAATCATCATTGAAATTATGATCCCCTCATGTTCCCATTCCGCAGCTCTTGTTTAAACAAGGCAGGGTGCAACTTGCAGCCAAAGATGGCTTATTCTCTTAAAACTTCCTGTTATGGTGGGAGCCTTTGTTTACTTCAGCAGGACTGGCTTTGGTCAGGAAGTGGCTTTCATCGTACTGGTTTGAACAACATCAACTGGCCGATATCCAGTTTTAGTCGCAAGCTGATATAGCATCGTCTGAACTTCGAATGGGAGCATTTATGGGCCTGAATGACAGTGTGAAACATGACATTTCTGGTTGCATACCTGCATTATATTCAAATTATGGCTTGGTGATATGTTAACATTATATTGATATCGTGATGTGGAACTGAATATGGTCTGATTTTTGAATATCGCAATACAATGTGGTGTAAGTGTTGTCTTTTCTTGGTATAAAAGGTTACATTACAGTAAAGGGCTGCAGTTTTCTGAGCTTATTAGACTGTTGTGAAATTGGCCTCCAGCTGCTTTGTCATCATAACCACATTACCAATGATTGTTCATCAAAATGTGGAAATATCTTATGGAAGCACCAGTTGTCATCCCCACTGGTATTTAGGTATTCAAAGATATTGTGGCATTTGATTTTGTCCATGTCGCCCAGCCCTAATTCACACATGAACCAACTTGGCTAAAGAACAGACCTATCCTGGAAATGTATCATCTGCAGTGTCCAAACTAATCTTGAGTCTGTGCATCACCTCCCTCCCTCCAGGCCAGGCAGCTCCTGGAGCAGGAGTACAACTCCCTCATCTCCATGGGAACTGAGAGACGACCTGATGAGGTCAGTATGCTAATCCAGCCTCCTTTTGAAGCTTAAAAAAAAAAGAAGACTTGACTGACTGATGGCCGCACAAACACTCTCACTCTTGTCTCTTTTAGGATGGAACTAAGACGTTCACCCGCTCGCCCTCCTGGAGGAAGATGTTTAGGGAGAAGGACCTGCGGGGCGTGACCTCCGACTCTGCCGAGACCCTGCCTGCTAACTTCCGTGCCTCAGCTATCGCCACGCCCTCCGTGACCCTGAGAAAAGTTCAGAGTGATGGTGAGTGCGACCCCTGACACCTTCCCGTGGCTCGTATTCGCATTTGTCGGACTCCTCGGAGCCCTCCAGGCGCGTCTCAAATTAACACTCGGCGAATCCTGCCACTCTATATGGCATTACTCATGTGAAGAACATGCCTGGAATCGGGGCAGAAGCTCTGTTACAAAGTGATGTGTGTGAAAGTGGGGCAAGCGCTGATCAGGTGCAGACCTCTCTGAGCCTCCGCTGGTTCACATGCAGATTCAACATAAATGAGCCGTGCGCTCATATTGCTAATTTCTTGTAAATGAGGCAAGAGCTGCAGTATTTGTCTTTAGCCGGCCTACAGTGCATGTTATATAAGCGATCGAATGCATAAGCAGAGTCACATGCACACCACAACATGTTCCTAAGGTTGTTTTCATGCTACTCTGCCATTACTTTAGCAGTGGAATTTTGTGTTTCCTTGAGCTGGCAATAACAAGGACCAGACGCCTTTAAGTACAGAGGAAGACTATTATCCCTCATTCTGTTGCTTAATAGGAATGCTTGTTGAAGGTCAGTGTTATTTAAGACTTAGTTATGATAATCACCCTGTCTGTGTCTTTTTTTTTTTTCCGGCCTCAAACACAGCGAACTCTGGTGCCCGGGGTGAATCTGCCTCAGTAAGGACGTACTCCTGTTGAGGGGCCGAGGTGAGAACCGCCGCAGTAATTAAACTGTCTTGAAGAGTTTAATCTGTGTGGGGGAGACAGTCAGACAATCGCTCCCAACTTCTGAGATAGTTTGCACATGTGCTGGCCACATTTTCTTTTTCAACCTTGTCGTTTTATGTATTTGTTTGTTGTGGTGGATGGGGTTTTCAGCCTGGGACTTTAGTAGTTTCCCTAAGGTCTTAAAGTGGTGGGTTTTGGTTAGTGGGGATTTGCACAGAGCTCATTTGAGGCCATGGAGGCAGTGATGTGGGAATAATGCCGTTTCTCTCCTCAGGGCACTGACTGGTTTGGGACTAGAGGACCCTCTCGCTCATCCACGGAGAAAGAAGCAATGAATATAAACCATTTACTTAAAAATAAATCTATCCGTCTGACCATTCTGCAATAACCGAAGTAGAGCGTAACGCTGAAAGGAACAAAGGGGAAAATGACATGAAGAATGTATGAATGTATTATCAGACTAGACGTTTGTAGAAAGGTAGAATGGGGTCAGCTGTTTTATCTCTCTCTCTCTCTCTCTTCCTGTCACTCTGTCTTTGCTCTCTCTCTCAATGTGACTGTGGAGTTAATAAAGGGTAATACTGGTGTTTTTATAAGTTTGTGCCAGTGGTCCAGGTTCCCCTCTCCTTCACATTTATTCCTGGTGGCGTCTGCGTACAGTCAGTGTAGCAGGAGATTTCAGGGCTCGTTTCCCTCCCTTCAGAAGCTGCTCGATGCCGTTCTTTTCTTGCACAGTACGAAAAACAGCTTTAGACTTGAAAATTGCCCGAGCCAGATAATCCGTTGCAGCAAACATGAAGCCTTAATTGATTTCGTCGACGTTTCTGTAATATCATCGAGCGTTCGTATCTGTGTCAGTCACCTGACACCCGCAGGAGGAAATGCAAGTCTCCACCAGGAAGTAATCCCTCAGAAACATGTCGGTTTACAAACTTTATTGTCACATCTGTGTCTTTTTATTTTGGGGTTTCCATGACAACCTGGACAGTGGTTAATTTCAAGCTAGGTTGGCCACTGCAAAGTTTGTATTCTAAAAAATAGTTCAAAAAATATTCTTGCATACAGCATGCATTGCAAAATGATTTGGGGGAAGTGTAAACTAGATGCAGACGCAGGTAAACGGTCTCAAGCTAAAAAAATGACACCGGTATTCTCCTTCCTGCTGATGAGGCGACTGGTGTCCAGTTTCAGCCATTGTGGCGCTATTGTTGCCTTCTATGGTGCTGTCAGGGGTATCCCTAAGTGTCCCCAATTGGTTGGAGTGGTGTAGTAAACCATGTCCCTATTCAGGGCACCATTTTAGCCCCAGCCACATCAGAGGGACCCTACTCATTTGTCTATTGGCACCCTGAAAGCCGAGAGGCTCCTGTCTGAGTAATCTCTTTTGAAGGGACCCCATTACAGAGATCAAAGGCCAAAGTACAGAAGTGGCTGGGACGGGGTGGAGGATTGGTGACGGGGGATATAGAGGCATTGTGTTCAGTGTGTGTGATGTCATTCAGTAGTTAGTAGGGAATCCATAAAGTCGGTTTTAAACATAGTGGGGAGGCCAGGTTACCTCCTGTGGCTCAAATTCAAAGTCCTGGCTGGCCCTCTACAATGCGGTCATGAGGTTTATGACCAGTAATCATCAGCTCAGGGTCTTGGGATGCTCCTGATGACAGGAAAGGTGGCAGAGGGATAAAACAGCGACCCACAAAGGAGAAAGGATGGACAGAACCCGGTCATTTTACCGCGCACACACAAGCCATAACAGAAACCAAGAGCTCTCTGGGTTTGAGAGATCAGAGAGAAGCAGGAAGAGAGGGGGCGAGACATGAGCAAGTCCAGGATGAAACCTTTAGCCTCTGTGTTTACGATGCATGTCAAACAAACAAGACGACAATGAACTAAAACATTTTTTTGGTGGTGAAGATGATATGAGGTGTCGTTAAAAAAATATATATCTGTATAATAAACCTACATGGGTGGGAGCCTGGGGATCAATTTGTAAAATGTGTGTATTTTTTTCAGTTGTATTTTTTATTTTCTACGATAACTATATTTATTTTCTTTATGTATGTATTGGATAAATGTATGTACATGTTCTGTTTCTTCTTGATTCTGACTTAATTTGAACTAGTTTTAAAAGTAAATATGAAACATTGAAAATGGTCATTCAAATACGCTACTGTATGTGTACATTTTGAGAACAAATTGTGCATTGATTTAACAGATTTCCATGATAAAAGTGATAGTAATACAAATTGAAAATATCATCTGGAAAATAAACAATAATGATGACGATGATGACGATGATGGTGATGTAAAAGAAAAAAAAATAAAGTGATCCAGGTGGATCTGCTGATCATCGCATTTTGTTCTGCTTGTGCTGTTTCTCCCGCTCTGCAATAACTTTTTGTTTTATAAAGTTGTAGGTAGATTGTCCAGCAGAAATTCATGATATCATAAGTACTTAGAGTGCTGTTTATATAAAACCAGTTAGTTCACTTATATGAAAATAATCTGCTGAGTACAAAGATCCTTTATTACGTGTTTGGTAGGCAAACTGAACAAACCAGCAGCTGAAGAACTGAACTCTTTCAGTGTCTTATAATTTAACAATTACATGGTTTCAAGAGTATTTCGATTTCTGAACCACATTTAACAAATTACATAGAAGGGGATGCAGAGTATGACTTAACTGCTAACTATCGGCATGGGTGAAATTATTCTAAAGTGTGCTCATATATCATCTACATATCTCCCAATAGATTTTCAGTTACAAAGGCACTATTGTAGGATCTATGGTAAATCCTTAATGGGAAAAGTGTGGAGCAGTAAAATAAACCCTCAATAGGTGGCGCTCCTTCCTCTAACAACCAAAGGGGACCAGAGGCTGGAATTATCATCAGTTGTGCACTGCAGTGACCTCCGTGAAACCTTCTTCTATAAATACACACAGATATACATAGCTTTATACATAAAGGTATACTGGTCTCATATTGTACACATACAAAGTAATATATTAATATCAAAGACATACACATGCTTGCATACTAATCAAAAATAACTTACATTATGTAAAGATAAATCATAAAAAACATCTCTATCTTTATATATGAAAATCTTCCCTAAGATCTAGTATTGAGGTCTTCTTGTTATTCTGTAGACAGTTTGGGTTGTGGTTGAGGGAGGGACTGGAAGAGAGAGAGACAACTGGAAATAATGTGGATTAAGGCTGGAATAACTTCCGTCATTTTAGAGGAAAGGCCACTTAGTCCGGCAAGAGAGAGGGAGCACAGAAATACGTCACAGTGGCTCTGCTCTGTGTCAGATTCCACTTCTCTTTTCTACCAAACACTGTCCTCTGTCATCTTCATCTCGCTCTCCCATCCTCTCCCCCTCCTCCTCCTCCTCCTCCCCCTGCTCCCACTGCTCCTCCTGCTCCTCGTGATGTCCTCCCTGCCCACTGCCTGTTCGCTCTGGACAGCAGCACACAAACGCAGGACGAGTCGATGCGGATCCACCTCCAGCCGATTTTGTTGCTGTCGTCTTTGGCGAGGGCTCGGACGTAGGACTGCTTGACTTTGCACTCGCTCACCCACTGTTTTTTGTCCACGCCCAGGCAGCTGGCCCCGTCAAGTCCCAACCCCTGTGGCCTCACTGTCCCGCCGGCGTCCCGTGACGACCCTCGCTGCCGGAGAGTTTCCCTCTGCTCGGTCTGTCGGCAGCGAGTCTCATAAAAGTACTGTCTGAGAGGCCCGGTTTGAGTCTGGATTTCCTGCAAGATGGTGACCATATTGCCACGGGAGTCTTGGGCGGTCTTCTTGTCAGTGATCCAAACATTTTCCGACTCACACACCGACCTCTCTCCTCTCCTGTGGTCGGACACGTCCGAGCGTTTATCCCTTTTAACGGGACGGGCGACCTCGCCGGTACCTCTGGTGCTGTCTGCCCAGCTCAGAGGTCCATTCCTATCGATGGCCCTGTCTCCGTGACCCTCGATGTATCCGTCCAAGTCCTCCTGCTCCTCAATGTCCCCATCCTCTGGCAGCATGCCAGTCTCCAACATTAGGAGGTGAGGCGGGTGCTTTGGAGGGGACGGGGAAGAGGAGAACAGAACCCGTGGATGAGCATCAAGAAACATCTCATCTCCTTCCTGTATATGGTCCAACCTAATCCCCAGACTTAGTTCTGCCTCCAGGCCCAAGCTCTCCTTTGCCTGCTCCAGATCCTGGTTCCCCCTCCCCGTCGCTGCTGCAGGTCTCGGCTGCTCAGAGTCGCCAATCACCTCTGGTCCTCTTTGACCTTGGAGACTGGCAACATTATGGGTTTCTACCACAGAAACTTGTAACGGTCTGATGTCATTACTCTCCGTTTTTGGTTCCTCGATAGAGTCACGAGGATTGTCCTTATTGGCAAAATCTGCCAAATTGGTGTCATGTTGCCCGCTGATGTCCACTTTGTAGTCCTCTGGTAGAGAATTATCCTCAACATTATTACTATCAATGTTGGAGGCCCTGAGTTTTCCTCCTGCGGGAACATTCAAACCGACGTTGTTTATGTTGTCACTGTCTTCGTTGTTGTTTGATTGGTCGCTTTCTCGATTTGTCTCTTTGGAAAGCTCTTCATGTTCGGAGTGTTTTACATAATCCTGTCTGTGGTTTTGTCCATTGGTGTCTTGGCTGGGAGCATCAGCCGTGCTGTAGTCCTTTTCTGAGGCATTTCCTGGGATGCTGTCATCCGCAGGGGGCTGAGCGGGAGCTGGGACGCGACTGGCCGAGTCATGGCGGTCCTCTCCGTGGCTGTCTGGGCCAGGCGCTGTCTTCGCGGCGACAATCCTGGACACGGGGCTGTGAGGGAAGGGCAGGGCCGAGGCAATCACCATGGCAACCAGGGGAAGCCAGTGCATCACTCCCAAGACGTATCAGCTGATGGAGGGTCAGAGGAGATGAAAGAGAGGGGGTAAACAGGAGAGAGCCAGAGAGAATAAGAGAGAAAAAATGTTATGTTAACAAGGCGAACTGTGGCTTATACAGTTAAACTAGCACCTCAATTAAAATGTAAAATGAGAGTTTTTACTGGTGGCCTGCAGCTTTATGGCCCTGGTGTTTTAACTGCTGAGGTATGGCTTTAAAATCTTGGCAGAACTCTTGGAAAAATAGGAACAAGTACAGCAAGGTCGCCCTGTTTCTCCATGAGGGAA
>OMLF01005402.1:38096-59594 GCA_900302615.1 Holocentrus rufus | reverse complement strand
GTATTTTTGGCAGTGTGGAGATAGTGCTTTTATCCCTTGTCTTTGGTACATTTTACTCTTCGTGGCTTCATGTAAATGACGAGTTGCCTGAGCACAACAATATTCATTTAAATTTTGTAACATAATAGACTTTTTTCACCAGAGCCATTTTTGCAGGAAATAGCAGGTAAACACAGGTGTTACTAATAATATTAATGAAAGTTCTGTTCTATTTAGTCACAGAAGTTTAATTCATGTAATTAGTAACACCTGTGTTGGCCTACTGTCAATTAAACAGTGTGTCCACAACTGTGAAGTTTGAGTTTCTGTTGGTGGCGCTGTTTTCTTTTTCAGCTCAGTAATTCATGATAGTCACAAAATTTGTTTACTTGAAAATGTCGGGGATTATTACTTTAAAGAATACTCCAACGTTTTGGGCAAAATACCCTTTTCCGACTTACCCAGACTGAGACAAGAGGTTGATACCATTTTCACCTCTGTATGTCCACTGCTTTGGTTGTGTTGCGATGGTTAGCATTTCATGTTAGCTTAGCAATAAGACTTGAAGTCTACAGGAGTCATTAGCCTAGCTCCACCAAAGTGGGAAAAAAAAACCTTACAGCAATTCCGAAGCTGACTTTATTCCTTTAACCTCTTCAACTCTGCTGTTCCCATCAGTGGATTCATAGTTGCAAATGAATACTGTACAGCTGAGCTTTCTTGGAGATCCTAAACTTTCGAAAGATACCAAATATGTCTTGCTGAATTGCAGGCAAACATGTTTAAAATGATTCATGCAACATCTATCTAACAATGGCATCTTGAGTTTGAATATTTTACTCAGTGTAAGTGTGATGTAGCTTCACTCAAGTGTTGCAACCAGCAGATACAGAATATGTATGTGATATTGTTGTACAATATGGACAAAAAGGTTTTTTCTAAGCTATTTAAGAAGAAATTTATGGGAAAATGAGAGTTCCAGTGTGGATAATGTAGTATTTCAAGTGCTACCTTTTCACAGGGAGCACACACAGTACCGTCCCTATTATTTAGCATCTTCCTGACATTCAGCACACTTTGCTGTGAGTGTACTTTCATTTTCTTACAGAGACGGTGTTTGTGCTCAGATGTCTGGCGTTCATACTGTACACGCCTGCCAGATGATTCCGGAGGTCTATTCTGTACATCTGTTTGGCCAGATGGAATATAAGTGGGCATTCCTGGGCAGTCCTATCACCGAATATGTGGATGCCCATTAAATCAGTGTCACTATGAGAGCAGCGTGGCGATATCAAAACAATCCCCGCATTGTGAATCTGATGGAATACCCAAGGGCTGTGAATGTAGCAGCAGTGGATGGTCTGAAGGAGCGCTTTCGACTGCAATGTTGTTTGATTTGGTATGCAAGGCAGGTTGAAGGATCCTACAGTCCTCTGAAATATTAACTCACCTACCTGGACCATTTTCCCCCTGTTTAATAATACAAGATGGCCCCACACACACACACACACACACACACACATGGACACATGAAGACACCACTTGCACTGGAGGTCTGGAGTGTGTCGCTCAATTGAATCAAGTGTCCGTATTATCACTGACAAACAAGAGGAATTTGACAAAATATGCTGTATCGTGCAGACTTTGATGTGTGCTTGTGTGTGTCTAAGTGTGTGTTGGGGGTGGGGGGTGGGGGTCCTCTTCACATTCAAAGCACCCAACATGAGGTTTTATTGTGGCTGTGAAGTGATGGGACTGCTTTGTTCTGAAACGCTGCATATATATACAACGCTCTGTGAGCCGCACAAAGTAAAATCTTGCCTTAGGGGCTTATGATGACCCAATTTGACCCCGTCACGGGGACTATGTGGGCATAAGCCCCAGGCAAGTGGAGCCAATGTCCTCAGGCAGAGAAGTGCTACTGCCCATCCCAAAAACACTTCTTTCCTCATAACAAGGAGCCTCGCAGCAGCATTCTGTTGCATTTAAAACCACGGAGTAAAGTCTGTCTTTTTGTGGCATGTGAACATAAAGTACCCGGTGTGTCACCCTGGAGAATTGCCCGATTTCTTCGCCCACAGTCCTTCTTGTCTCTAACTGACTAATGTAATGAATTAATACTCGCATTCTGGATGTGTTGTGCAGGCTTTCCGCTAAAAGTGAGCCGTTGGACAGCCTTTTGCCTCTCCTTTGAGCTCTGCGAGAGCTGGGGATCCAATGAGACATGATTTTCTTTCTCTGTGCTGCATTGTGTTCATCGCAAAACAATGACATCATCTATCTAAACCGGTGCTCTGCAGAAGCGCCTCTATTCTGACCTCTAATTGGCGAGGCACTATGTGCCAGAAGGGACATTAGACTGCATTCCTAAATGGCTGCTGTGGGCCGATGCACAGGACACTTAGTTAAAGTTGGTCATTCTCCATCCCTAGGGGCCTGGTAAAGAGTCTGCCATATTGTCTGCAAGAAAGTGTGGAGACAGAGAATGTGCTATAGATGACAGGAATCTGCTGTGAGGTCCCGGGATGCAGACAAGATGGCAGGCTGCACAGCATGGCACTAAGTAATACCCCACTGCATCTGGCTAATAAGCTGTAAATAATTGTCTGGGCTTCACTCACCTCTTTTTCTCAGGATTTTGTCTCGCGTAATAAGAAAACATTAAGCTGGATCAAGGCTTTTCTAACAGCACAGGGAACGGCTCCCCACTGGAGCATCCCTTGTTATGCCGGCATTACCTCAGCGTAACACTAATGTAAATTATAGACAACAAAACATGAGCACACTCTCAGTGAACCTTGATTTTTACAATAAATCCATGTGGGCCCCATGCTCGCATTTTCCTTTTGTTTTGTTTTGTTTGGTTTGGTGCCCTGCAAATTACAGCCGCACCGTCTTCAAGTACTGTCATAAATATTGTAACTATGGGTGGTAGAGCCACCCGGAAACTCAGAATATTACATGATATCTGAGTTGCCAAGATGTGATGTTCTGAAGATGGAGAGCATGTCAGCAACTGGTGGCAAAAGTAATGTGTTTAACCCCTTAGGGGTCCTGGTAGAAATCCAGTTTATTTATTTGTAGATTTCAGACAGTGCTCCTGTACAAAAGAAGTTAACCCCTAGAATTTAGATTTTCCCTCAAAAAAAAAAAAATGTTTTCCCATATTGTACAACAGTGTCATATCCACATTGTGTATCTGCTGGTTGCAGCTTCTTTGAAGCTACATCACACTTATATTGAGTGAAATATTCAAAGCCAAGATGCCATTGGTTTATGGCTGCAGCATTACATCAAATAGAAAATATCTACATGTCTTATGCATCATTTTATACACATTTCCCTGGAATTCAGCAGGACAGGTTTAGTATCTTAAACCTTGGGTTCTCCAGTAGACGTTAAAATAAAGTTCTGTGGGTTTGAACAAAGCTCAGTTGTACAGCAATGACATTACCACCAATGGGACCGGCAGGCTTTAATTTGGCATTAAATGGAAAAAAATGTACATTTTCACACTTAATTTAACTGTTTTCAATTATGTGTTCAATTTTTGTTGGAAATCATAAGTTATACTTCTTAATAAAGAAATAAATATATACCTTATGTGTTTTTTGTCCATTTTAATCAGTGGCTGCAGCACAGAGTAGCTCTGTTTAGGTTAGGTTTACAATTTTGACACTTAATTATAGTGCCCTCATTAGGCCAGTCAGTGTAATTTGTAAGATGGATGCATGCAGCAATTAAATTATGGATTTTTTTCAAAGAAATTTTTGAAAACAGCTGTTGTCGTCAAGTACTTTATATAATTGCTGCTTTTGTGAGAAGCTCTCCTCTTTCTACATGGGAGAAATCCTTGCATTCTCTCCTCAGTGAGTGGACCTGCTGAAAACCCCATTCAAGTGTGGACTCTCTGACACATAAGAAAGCATTAAATCTGCCTTAATCCTGACACGGACCTTTCTACTCACCAGAATAAGGGAATAAAGTCAAATGAAATGTTTGCATTCAAAGATCAGTGTGCAAAGACTTGACCTCTGACATGGAAGTCTTGCAAAATTGCACTGCATTTTCAGACGAAAACCATTTTGTGTGATTCTAATGATAATTTTTTTAGATTTTACAAGATTGTCGATAATACATGATCACTTGCACGTGCTTTAAAATGACAAATTTCCCCTCCAGTGTAGCAAATTCATGCTGAACCTCTAGGCGACCGAGTCATATATCAAAGTGGGGGAGCTGTAAACTGTTGCACTCCAAAGTGCTTACCCAGCTGGATCAATTTTATAGGCTAAATACAATGAAAAAATCACAGCTCGTAATTGGTCTGCGCTACGGTGCTTGATCGTGGCTGTATCACTCACTTTTCATTGTCAGGAACAGCTGAAAAATAAAATGAAAAAGGAAGCGTCATGAAACAAACACTATTAGGACTTAAGCCTGGTAGGAGTTGAATATAATGGCTATTTTGTGCTCTGTGCACGATGATATTCTCCAGTGTTTCTGTGCTGTGCTTTATTCATACCTCCTGAGGTGTATGACAACTCCAAACATGCTCACCGACTCTATAAATACAGCCGGAGCCATTGTGTATCTGACATAATGAGACCTTGCTAACAACCAAATGAACTGCTCGTCTAATGAATCCCCTCGTTGAAAGACCCGGCAGCTCCTCTGCGTCTCCGACAATAGGAACAAATTTGCTAGTCGCGACCTTTTCAACCCTCACATTTGCCTGATATATCATGAGCAAGACCTTTCCAGATGATGAGATTGCACTCTATTGTGTGCAAGTTGGATCCAATTGCTATTAAAAGAAATTCCCATGCTCAAAATAATTCAAAAGTCGTCAACTCCCAAACTTTTATTTGGATCAGAGTTTTTTACTTCGACATCGACAGACTCCATAGAAATCCCTGCAATGCACAGCAGTGATGTGTGTAATGCAGCAAAGGAAAAGATGGATTGATGTTTTTCTTTTTTTTTTTTTTTTTTTTACGTATGCCACCTTTTTGTTATCAAAATGTAGGCTATCAACTGTATTTCATCATTTTAATCATTTTCATGATCATGATAATTAAATGGGAAGGACCCAATTACGCACGCTAATTAGTCAATTTAAAAAGCATTCAACACACACACACACACACAAAGAGGAAGGCCATTCCATCATGTGGAGAGTACCAAGCGTCTCCGCCTCCCCACTGCATCTCCCTCATCTGGCGCAGAGGGTCTCTGCTATTCTTCAAGGTGACTAATTTAATTTCTCTGATTTGACTGACCTTTGCCAAAGTTGTTTTGATGGCAATGATTTCCTGTCCCTTTGCCTCAGCAATCGGAGCAAACAGGTCCAAGTGTGTAGCGGTCTGGTTTATGTTCCCAGCTCACAGATGAAATGTGAAGTGAGCTGTAAAGAGAGAGCCGGGCGACAGAGCTACACGGCGCGGGGGAAACAGCTGAAGCCCAGGAGCTGGATCAGGTTTCCACACAGTAAACTGAAGTACTGTAAAATGCTGGTGCTGATGGGTTTCTGGAGCTACACATTTGTGGAGTCCATTGAAATTTTCACAGATTTTAAAAACTTTGTGAATTAGTATGGAGGGGGTTTTTCTATTTCTGATGGAAAAGAACTCATTCATTCCAACTTTTGTAGAGCCTTCCTCCAGTATATGTTGCACCTGTACAAGAACATGTGCACGGGCCAAGTGCTGTGTGTGTTCATAATTTTGTTTGCAAAAGCACATCTCACATCTGTTTTTTAAAACATGTTTTTCAGGTAAAAGCGATAAAAAAATCATTTTAGTAGGTAGGTTAATACATATGCGATAATGGCTTTTGCAACAAAATCTTGGATTTTTAAAAATTCATAAAGTACATTATGTGAAACATTACATCCAAGTCAGTTTTTATTTATTTATTAATTGAAATTGATTTTTTGTTTTGTTTTGTTTTATGCCATTTTAATTTATTTATTTATTTATCTATCTATCTATTTATTTATTTATTTATTTTTGCAAATGAAGTTATCTCACAAGTTATAAGAACAGCAATGAGATCTGGGCAGTAAAACACTATTGCACTGCTTGCTTTGGGTAGATATTTTGTCCAGCCTGCACTCTGACAAACCTTTCACATATCTCCTGCATTCTCCCTTTGATTGTAAGCGGAAAGAAAAGCCAGGGCCTTTTCATTAATCAGAAATCAAACTGAGGTCATGACATGAAATGTAGAGCTTCAAAAACATAAAAAAGTTCTGTTCATCTTAGACCTTGTCCACACAAAGCTGGCTAAATTTTAAATTGAACCTTTTTTTTTCATTATGGCCGCACTAACACAGCGTATTCAAACATCAATAGCGAATATGTTCCAATATACCCTCCAAAATGGATGAACTTTAATATTATAGTGGGCATGGAGGAAAATTTTGAAAATGCTTACATCTGTTTGTTATGTGATCACACTCAGGCGTTAGCTAACATCCAAAATGTCTTGTTAATTGCTTTTAAAAGCAGTTCAGCCTCATGGTCTGTCCTTACAAAGATGTCCTGTTGACTTTGTTCCGTGCTTAATCCATTCGTCTAAGATATCACTGCTATCTGCTTAAGCAAGCTAACTCGCTAATGCAGCTATAACAACATCTAACCATAACTGGAGGAATCTCTGTTTGTTTGTCTGTCCTTTGATTTTCTCAACAACCGTTCATCCGATCAACTTCACACTTGGCAGGGTTATTACTGAGGCCCCAAGGAAGTGCAGTGTCAAGTGTGAAGTTGTTTGGTTGACTGGTTGGTTAACTGAGAAAGCTGCAAAAATTGATTTTCTCATTGTTACTTATCAGCATCATTGGTGTAACAGAAAAGGCATAATTCTACTGTGAAGGCAATACATGGACAGTCTTCAGCTTGCCAGAGTTTTGTAGTTCATTATCTAAAAGGGCAACGGTTGTGAGCATTTTGTGATTTACCTTTGCGAGACGAACGTGAAGGACATGAAAACTTCTGTGCACCCCTTGGACGTAAATGCCCTCTTCTTGGTGTCTGGTGGGATGGAGGTGGTAAAGCGGTTGAGTAATGGTTGTTGAATCTAGCTTTCTCTGGATGAAATGATCCACCTGAAATGAATATGGGCAAATACAGTGATTTTGGTGTGTCAATTACTGGTAATGGGGAGCTCTTCTCTGCTGCAGCCCCTCTTTGTAATTTACATAAAAATCTTTCACAATGCAGCTTTAACATCTCATTTCATTGAGCAGTTTAATAGAATAGTGAATATTAATAGAACAGCAAAATAAGTCCAATTGATAGCCTATCTATACATCCAGTAGACAGTATTGCATACCAGACCTACAATACATGATATTGAATTTTGTTAAATATGATAAAACTCAACATTTCAATGGTTTGTTTTTATAGATTTGATCTTTTAAAGGTTTGTTGATTTTTCTTTACTGTGGATTTATAAAATCAGCTTACTGAGCACCGACATCTTCTAACTATGTGCCAGAATCCTGAACACATGATCACCCAGGAGTTTAATAATAAATTGTATAAAGCAGACATCCTTTTGCTGTGACTCAAAGAAAGAAGCGATTTAACTGCATACTTCCACTTCTTTGTTCCATTCACCTCTACATTTGGGGGTTTTCCTCAGGCCATGCATAGTTTACCTCCCAAGGGTGCGCCTTTAACAAAGGGCTTGTCTGTGGCGAGGACCTGGCAAGCAAACAGTGTTTTTATCTTCACATTTGAAAAAGCTTTTTTTTTTTTTTTTTTTTTTTTTTTAGGAGTTTCATGTCTGTTGGCTTTCATTTTGGACCACATCCAAATGCATTTTAATCCACATGTTTTACTGAGCTGAATCCAGCAGACATAACATGTAGGCTATCTTTTACTTAACATAAAATTATATCACATTATCTGCTGTGCTGTATGTGATTGGTGCCATACATCTTTAACGCTATTTCTACTGTGGTCATCCTTTGGAATGCCTTGTAAATGTCTGGCATCAGCCTATGTTTGTGTGTATAAGTGCATTGTCAGCTATTGGAGATGAGGCTGATGGATCATAGCTAGATAGGAATGGCTTCCTATTGAACACGTTGCTTTGAAATTGCATGCATCAGTTGACTTTGAATGATCGTAAATACACTGGGTGAGCTGGGGCCAAGACGAAAGTCTTGGAGAAGGAATATTATCATCGTATCATAGTGATGGGAATTCTTTCCAGCACCCCTGTGCCTTTGGGCCAGCTCACCCAAGTAAGAGTTGGCGGTTTCCCAAATGGGTCTTTGTTCAGTAAATTCTGCTTTCTAATCAAAAACTTTTGTCTCTCTAATAAGATTTACACTGATTCTATGATCATGTGGATTTAAGATTAGAGGTTAAAGGGATATGGAAAAATCTATTACGGAATCCTTGGTAGACAGAAAAAAATAACTGATTTCTACACTGTAAATAAAAATGCTTCATTCTGAAGTTTGTCGGTTGTTGTCCATCTACAGTAGATCTTCACTGTGATTTTCTGTGAAAACTACATGCCAAAATCAAAATGGCCACTGCTGGTCTGTGAACATCCATCACTTAAATTTGCCATAGAATGTTACTGCACCTTTTTCTAACTGCCAAAATCACAATTTTGCAACATTACTACATTACATCACTACATGCAGTTGCTAATTGGGCTCTAAAACAGCAAGGTATATGATACATTAATACTGCCTGGTCAAACTTTATGCTAATATGTGGTAAGAATAGAGAGTCCTAGTTGATTAATAAACTTAATTAGCCTAACATGGCTAATTAATAATTCCACAATATACTTTCAATACATACAAACTGTACTTGAATTTGTATGACAGACTCTGAGAAAAGAGGGTCGTTGCTGCAAACCTTTTGTTCAGTGAATGTCACTTTGCTACCAAACAAGCTTGATGTAATAAATAAATAAAAATAAATAAACTGATTAATTAAAAATGGCTCTTAAGATATATGAGTGAGTTCCTATTGTTCACTTAAGACAAGACAATTGTTTACAAATGACCCAACACTTGTCTTGGCGGGTGATAATATCAGACCCTGTGGGGTCACTGCCTCATTTGTTTGTTGATTCATTAGTTCATGTGTCATGCACAGTATGTCAGATATCACTGATCTGATTTTAATGAAACTCGGGGCAATGATGCGTCTCGCCATTGTGTTAATAACCAGTCATATCTCCCACAGTAGAAGTTTGAATGACAAGATATTTGATGTGAATATCCAGCTTTTCTTGCTGAGTAGATTTGCCTCCAGGGTCATCAATTTTCACCATATTGGATTTTATACCATTTTGAGTTTATTGAAAAACGGTTTTCTTCCCTCGGGTTTTTTCATATATCAACTGATTGGATGTAAGATGGATCGCATCACTTGTGCAATCAACCAATAGGGGGCAGACAAAACAAATGGCACCACAAAAATATAATTACATCTTTACATAACAGCTTTGAAACTTTATTGGCACAATGGTGTAACTTATATTTAGGAGCTGTTTTCACACATTTGGCCCTTTTTCCCCAGCCAAGATTAAATAGACAATCACAGTCAGTTATAACAGACCAGTTGTAAGGAAACATTAAGGTATACGGCAGACATGCTTCACCTCTTCTTTACTTTTCATAACTATGCAAATGGTGAAGGAACAACATAGTTTTTAGATGAAAGTTAGTTTTGACCTTGTACATTAGTAACTTGTCAGCAGCAAAACTACCATAAACTCAGGTAACAGCTGAATTTGGGGCGCAACAGTTTAAAAGCCCAGACAAGCCTATCTTCTCCCTCAGTATTATGACAAATAATTGCTAATAATGAGCACTCTGTAGAATATAGACCAATTACAGTAACCTTTATGGGCAGAAACATTTATAGTACACAATGAACCAAGTCATCTGTTTCATGGTGGCTTATACTTGATGTCATTCATCAAATAAATAGCAATACAATAACAGAACAGTACTACATAAACAAGCTAGTTTATTGAGTCATACCTCTATGTCACTGTGAGGGCCAGCATCTAGGTTAAGAGGACCGCCCCTGATTTTAGACTTGCCAACTTCCCCACACTGTTAAGCCATTGTGCCTAATTGTTTTGTTGTTGGACTTTTATTATATTGTTTCAAGTTGACTTTTTATTGGTTGATATTGCCTTGATTTTTATTTGTTTGTATACTGGAATATTTGAAACTGTTGGGCAACCTCTACAAATGAATTCAAACTATTGTACTCTGCTTTGCCTCTTTCCCTCAGGCAGTGGGAAGCCCTGTGGGGAGTACACATGGTATAATAAGCACCCCTCCTTGCATGCGGAGTGGTAGGTCTAGAGAGTGGTGGTCACCTTACTCATCTTGTGGATTCACCTTTTTGCAGTGCAAATTGCAGTGTTTTGTAGTGATAGTGTGCACCTGCTGTGGTTTCAGTTGGGGTATATAATAGAAGCTCCCCACCCTGCCTGTTTCCTCGCTACCTTGTTGAGCATACTTTTCCCAGGTACTAGTCTTACTGCAGTGTGTAGTCAGTTGGTCTTATTTAACTAGCTGTTTTTAGGTATTTATTAAAGAACTATTTTTATGAGTATGTGTGTAGAAAAAAGATTTAAGTTTTTTGCCTAACTTAATTGTTCTTCCTCGTCCACGAGCTAATCAGCACTATCTATATCTTTTTAATAATAAACCTGCTTTTGAACTTGATACACGTCTCTGGCTCTTTCAAATTTTCTTTTCTTGTGTTAACACTCAGGTAGTTGTCTATTGTGGCCAATGAGTTTAGGTCGAGGTCACCTGTCCTCCCTCTACCGCGTGTTGGGTCACATTATATTTCTAAATTAAGCTTAATTATTGTGCGATTTGTGCGAACATTACAAACACAAAAGCGGGATTCAAACACGAAAATTGAAAGAAGCAGCCGTGAAAGAAAAAGCAAAGTTTCCAAAAATAGCAAGCTGTTCCACTGTGCAAGAGCCGAACAAGAAACGTGCTAATGCTAGCACCATCGCGCCATCCAACACCACTGGAGATGGTGAGAACGAGGAGCAAGAAGACTTGCCGGAGCCAACTGCTACAACTACCATCACATATAGTTATCTCTCAGCTGACCTGGAGCATCTCAGGTTTGACAACGGTGGACACATTCAAACTTCTACATCCTGAAACACTGCCCAACCTTGACACCGCTCCTGTCATTCCATTGGTGTTGAGGACCAAGTTAACACTTATCTCAAAAGTGAAAACAATCCAGTAACTAATATGTTGATCAACAGCTGCACCGCTGCCAGTATTGGGGAAATCTGTAGCGTTTTACTGCTTTTCTTAATTCCAGTGACAGTAGCATCTGCTGAACGATCCTTTTCCAAACTGAAGCTTATTAAATCTTAGCTGAGAAGCTCAATGGGACAGACCCGTTTATCTGGACTTGCCACACTATCAATGGAGACTGCCTGTTCCTGCCAGCTGGATCTTAAGGGTTTAATACAGCGAAACCCCCGGAGAGTGCGCCTATGTTGTAAGTAGAACTTATTTATTTGACTAATAATCAACCGACACACTTTATAAGGCCTATGAGCAGACATGATGGCGGGTGCGCCGTCACCGACATTGTTTCCATTGTGTCAAAGTGTCCATCGCCGATTAGGCCCACTTCATGTGTCAGTGTGTCAAGGTGCGCCGTCACCGATTGTTTTCATGTGTCATGTTAAGTTGCGCAGTCACCAATTATGTTTTCATATGTGTCAGTGTGTCACGGTAAACTGTCAACTATTGTTTTCTTCTGTTATTGGTGCTTCAACACCAGATGACTCCTTATGCCGCCATAAGTTGTTGTGGTGCACTCTGACCTGTGAACTATGAATTTGTATGGCCAGCTAATACAATGTTGTAGTTTGGCATCACTTTTGCTCTTTTTGGAACTCTCCAAAATAAATCCCTGGTCATTTAATGCTTTATTATAAAGCTGACAAAACGGTGAACTAGCTAACTTGCTGTATGGTATTTGTGACCTCTATTAGCACTAAGAAAACAGGTCCATGAGCATGAGGGTGATATATTGCACATGCTACTGCAAATAACGCAACTTCCGGAATATTCGAAAATATTTTGAAAATAAGGCTTTGCAAATGTCTTCTCAGGTAACGCATTCAACGTGTTTTTAGGCCTAAAGGGCAGACACAATGTGTTTTGGTGCCAAATTTCTGCTTTTGAAGCATGATGCAAAGCTAACTCTATTGCAAGACAGCCACTAAGTAGAAAAATGTCACCTTTCTCTGGAGGGAAGAGCAATCTTTACTGATCAGTGCAAGCAAATGTGAACAGCTACCAAAATACTTGTAGCTAGCAGGTTTCAGCGTGTCTAAGGATTATTTTGTCAGCCTATGTATTTAATTTTGCCCTGTTATTAAAGTCGTTTTGGACAGTTTATTGACTTGCACAGGAAGTGTAAGTTAATGGAATGTTCACTTCACCGTGTCTCTTCTCAGTAATCATAGCAATCTTGGCTAGTTTCATCTTCGAAAACATTGACTGTGAGTTGAATTGATTGATTACGTGATTAAGTATCTCTGTTAACAATTAGTTTGTGCGTAGTTGATATTCAATTTGCCATGAGATTAATCCTTTGCTAGCTTTATACTAGCTCGTTTGGTAAACGAAGTCTATCTAAATTAGCATATAGCGTTTACATTATTATCTTATCTTTGTTGGGTTTACTTGTGAGTGCTACTTGTTAAGTTGTAATACGCTATTCACCTGTTTGTTACATTATTGTACATAATCCTAGATGTACAGCATGCGGATTTAATTGAGTAGAAAATAGTTTACCAATCTGCAGTGCTGTTAATAGATGATAATATTGTAATAATAAGGAACTATTGATTGTTTTGTGATGATAACAATTAAAGGCACGGAGTAACTTTTTAGAACCCAGTTAATGACTTAACACTGTTGGCCACCCAGCCAGCTTGTCCGTAAAAGTGCAGGCTAAAACTCACCCACCTGAATGAAATGTTTTCTTTGATTTAGAGACCAGCACCAGCATGACCCATATTTCACTCCACCTCTACCTGTCCATGTAGGTTGTTACTTTTTGAATTATTTTGAGCAGTTTGATTAGTGTGAGCAGTATTTTGAGCTTTCCAAGTGATTTCTTTATTGTGTTTTGTATTGATGTACAGGGTTAACACTACACAGTGGCTTTCAGGGGGGCCGTATTTCTGGTGTGCCTCTAAACATGTCACATACGCGGGCATACATGGACGTGCGCGGTCAGTTGCGGGGTTACTGCGAGAAACATTCTCCTGTTACATACAATTAATACTGTCAATAACATTTCACTTCATACAGATAAATTGTAGCCACGCAGGTACCTCGAACAGACAGAAAAACAACTCACCATCACTCAAGCAAAAGCACCAAAAAAAAACTCCATACAGTGAATCGGCCAGACCAGATCCCATCAGAACATGTCAACATCAACATCTTGTATAAATAGAGTAAGAAATAGAGTAAGTCAGTATGGAGAGAGTGCCTAGTCGAGGAAGCTAGGCTATGATTACGGTGAGGGACTGGAAGTATGGAGAACAAACTGCAAATGACTGCACAAAATATTTGAGGCTGATCAACCCAGTAGTTTATGAGATTAGCTGCAAACAAAGGGACAGACGCACAGATACGCCCAAACAAACGCATGATCCCCAGGCACAGATAAAAAAAAGAAAAAAAATCTAAAGAAAAAACAAAAGACCAAAAAAGAAGCAAAAAAAATCTTTAAAAATGTAAGGCAATAAAACATGTTTTCTTTTGTTTAAGTGTTAACCATACTGAATTACACAGCAGTCAGCAAATTCTCTGTCCCAAACTGGAACCTCTGTGTCAATAGCTGAATAGAAGTTATATTTTGTGATAAGGGGCTGTGTCACAGCTAATTGGTCATTTGTTTTGACAGTAGCAGCTTATTTGGATAATTATTTGGACCAGATGTTTTCTGCATGGTTTGTGCAAAACGGAGGGAAAGTAAAATGCACTTTGTATTAGAATCTGCAAAACGGCGTTTGAGTCACTTCACTTATTTTAGAGGCCAAATTGAAACTAATTACCTTTATCCAACACTTGGTTCAGTATGCAGTTATTTTACAAGCTTTTAATTAGGAGAAAACCATTGTTTTCTGATAAGAAGTCCAACATTATCTAAAATAAAGTAAGGAGACACTGTTATGTTTTGGTTTAAAACAGAGTAATTTTAAAAATGTCCTCAGTGATAATATTATGCACAAACAGAATATTTAATGCAGGCAGATAGCAGTCTTTCATGCTTTTTCACAGTCTACATGCATTGGTAAAAAGTTGTATATAAAACTGAGGCTGTCTAGTTTTAGTGGTTTTGGTTGTTTTTTTCATTTGCAGTTGCAGTAATATTGGTAGTTATAGCAGTAGTGGTAGTGGCAGCAGCAGTGTTTGGGCAGATTTCTCTAGTGAGTGAGCTCAGACAATTAGAGTAGAATTAAATATAACCAGTGCTTGTCAAGCTCGCCATACAGAACCAGACCCAAATCTCACTGGAGGCCTTGGAGCCCGAGTTGGTAACTTGAGGTATGACAGCCCGGTCTCGCGAGGACGTCACAGGGATGACAACATTCTCAATACCTCTGAAATGTGTGGAGGTGAGGAGGCAGAGGGACTTGGCAGACATATGGGGAGAGGGCTGAAAGGCAGACAAATAACTGACTGTAAACCAGCATTCACATTGCAAAGACCAATTGTGGGAGGTGGAAGAGACTGTGGTTGCATGAATGTGACGGTCTTGTGCTACAAATTTTTGTGCGAGAAAGGCAAGCTACGTACAGTATGATACACAAATCATGTATTTTTCACAACATTGGTATTGCCTTTCTTTTGCTATTGGCTTTCGTTAGCGAGTGCTAATTCTCGAGTATTCACTGAAAATAAATTGGACAGACAAAGAAAAACAACAAAATAATAATAATTGAAAAAAATTATATGATTCCTTCAGAGCTCACCATTGATCCCAACAATAAATACAGCCATTCTCAGAACACCTTCTTTAAACATTTATTCCTGTAGTCTATCAAATAAAAGTTGTAGAGAAGCTTTGAATAGCTGCAATCAACTTCTAGTCCGTTTTGCACTCACCAGGCAAACAGAATCAGAATGATAGGGAAACTTGTCACGGAAATTCGGTGACAAACCTAAAAGTTGTTCATAGCCAACAAACTTGTTAACTGACAATGGATTCCCCAGTTTCTCATCTGCTATGCTCATAGTGGACAGTCAACAAGTTAGAGATTGTTCATTTGAGTGAAAGAAAGCAAAGTGGATAAACTGTACCATAAGAGGCAACGCTGACTGGCATGGGACATAACGCTGGAAGGGACTAGTCCAAAGTATGCCGGTTGGACCATATTAAAGACATGGACAGTGACTGAGAACAACTGGATGCTGCCTGCACTGTAATGCAGAGGACCATCGGTCTTTAACACCTCCATCACCCATGCTATTGGTTCAGACCCAGGCAACAAAACTGTTTTTGTTGACCCAAGCACAGCTGTACCATATTGCTGCCAGAGATGATTTACATGATGTGCACTCATAACAGTAATCTAGAGATTCACTGACTTGACAACTGAAACCTATACTTAAAGGACCATTCAGCCCTATTTTGACTTCTAGGCATGATCATACCTGTCTATCACAAATATTGGTTTTATAAGCATGTACACAATATGCTTAGGTTAGAATGTAAGGCTAGCTAACCTCAATTCACTCCCAATCATCTTGAAAAAATGTGTCATTTTTTGAACATGAATGAAAGTGAATTGGGGTAATTTAGCCTTGGTTTCTAAGCTACAAAAGAGACTGTACAACTTATGCCACTGATATTTGTGATGGACAGTGTGAGTCAAAATAGGACTGGTACGGTCCTTTAAACAGTATGGTCCAATGGCAAAGTGAGAGCTGGTGACAGGAGATCCACAAACCATTTGTTCATGGTGAACGACACTTTATGAGTAATTGGGAGTCAGGACTCACTGTGGCAAAAGAGTTGTCTGTTCACGGCTCTGCATAGTCACACACAGCTATCCAAGAACTGAGTCTTGATTCTTGCGCGAGAAAAGCTGTGAGTGCGCTGGGGAAATGAGCTGCAAGTCACACCTGTGAGCGTACACATTTCTCCTCTCAACTAGTCAACGATAGACTGTGAAATGAGTGAGTGAGGGAGGCAAGGAGGCATGTCTGATGTGTTTTAATCCCTTTCTGTGTTCACCTGTTGGTGTTTGCTTTAAGCTCTTTAGTGTGCACTGGAGAGTTACACTACTGGTGAACTAGAGGAATGTGTAACGGTAAATTAAGTGATAAACATTTGAACCCAATCAATGATCATGACCAAAGCTTAGAAAATAAAGCTCAGGTTGAGCTTATCCTTTGATGTGAAAATAGATTCAAAGACATGTTTTGCTTTATTTTGGTAGTAATTGTGAGCCTACAGTCCAGCTGGATTACCTTCAACACTGGAATCATTATCCATTTTTGCCATTTTTTGCCACACATTTATTGACACCTGCCACTGAAGGGGCCACACCTGCAATATTACAGCTTTCTTATCTTTCTACTTTTTAACCAGACAGTCCCATATTCTCTTTGCAGCGTATAACCCGTGAGTGACAGCTAGGTATATTACAATTTATTGCCCTGCAATGGAAACACAGTGCGATAGGGCACTAATCGGGAACAGGCAGTGGCATCCTTTTACATGGGGAGTAGGAGCTCAGTCAAAGCATGGAAGGCTGATAGGAATAATCTTTAAACAGGAGGCATTTATTTTTCCTAGCTCTACTGGCCACAACTGCAACAATTGTTCATCTGGATGGGGATAAAGAGGCAGTGGCTAGGGGCAGTAAATCTATTTTAGAGGGTCACATGGAGGCAACTATTTAGACACGAAGGTGAAAGAAGGCGAACTGGAAACAATATCTGTGCTCCAGTCACAGCTTTTCAAACCATTAGGTCAGCGTGCATGGCTGGACAGGAGGTCTGAGGACAGGATTCGCCTGGAGACCCAGCACTGCTTACCAGCAGATTTAGATATTTGATGCAGTAAGGCTTATATTTTTCATTGCTGTACATTAGATTCACTCCAGCACTTTGAAGTGTGGCCTTTAGGGAGCGCTTCAGTAATAACGAGCCCCACAAACCAGAATGGAAATAGGCTCCGAAGGTCTTGGCATGAATAAAGGAAGTTGTTGATAAACCTCACATCATTCAAATACGCGCTTTTTGGGAGAGGATATTAAAAATGTCCTCCTCACGAGGTGCATCCACCCAGGTAATTTCCCAACAGGATTTGCGGTCCCTGCTCCTAAATGGACAGGCAGCCTATCTCAGCAAGCAATTAGGTGAGCCTTGGCTTGATTTTCTTTCCATTTCTCTTAATGTTAGGCACCTTTAATATTTCTCCTGCAGTATTATTGCACTGACTCAAGCAATAAAGGGCTTCCTGATACGTTCAGGTGACTTGAATGTTGATCCATAATTTCATTTACCCCCGTCCCTGCCAGCTTCAGATTAATTTTGCTTGGGGCTATGATCATTGTATATTAATACCAATATATGATCAGGAGACAACTTCACTAAAAGTAAACAAGTTTATGATATGACACATAACCTCACCATGCAATGTATAGCTTAAAGGAATACTCCAGCATTTTGGGAAAAGTACCCTTTTTCCGACTTACCCAGACTGAGACAAGATGTTCAATACAATTTTCAGCTCTGTATGTCCACTGGTTCAGTGCCTATGGGTACCATTTCCTGTTCCTGCTTAGCATAAAGACTTGAAATCTACAGGAGTCATTAGCCTAGCTCCATCAAAGTGAAAAAAATAAACCTTACAGCATTGGTTCTCAAACTTTTTCACTTCTTACCCCTTAACGAGGCGATGACCACTCTCGACCCCCCCCACGGGCTACGAGGCGGTGATCAGTCCAACTGGAGAGCAGCTCCGTTTTCGGGTTGTTTAATTTATTTACTTAATAAATGAGGCCTCAAATTTTAGAATTACGCAGTATTTCACAGGAAAACAATCAAAAAATGGAGAAAAGATATGAAAAAATAAGCTTGATAATACTTTTATGTGGAGCTTTCTACATCTGTTTTCTATGTCATAATAGATCCCAGACCCTGACCCCAGTTTGAGAACCACAGCCTTACAGCAACTCCAAAGCTGTCCTATTTACATAATGTGTCGAGTATTTCAAATTAAACATCTTGGAATTAAAAAAAGAATTAAAAATTTCAAGACGAGGAGAAGTTAGCTGGTAGGAACTGTAGATGGTAGGAACTGTAACTGCTGAACATACTCTGTGTGTTCAGCGGTTGCAGTTCCTACCATCAATTTTATGCTAAGCTAATATGAAATGCTACCCATAAGAACTGAACCAGTGGACGTACAGAGGTGAAAATGGCATCGAACTTCTTGTCTCAGTCTGGTTAAGTTGGAAAAAGGGTGTTTTACCCAATATGTTGCAAAATTCCCTTATCCTTCAAGTTCTACATTCATTTTGTATGACTATTCTTTTACAAGTCTATTACTACCATAAACCGCAGAGCTGCAAACCCATTCCCAGGCCCAGCTGTCATTGCCATGGATCTTGACATGTCATTTAAAGTCTTATGATTTCCCCTCAGCCAGGCTGTTTCTGCAGCCCTTTTCATGACTATGCTGCATACTCACTTGGCAGTGAGAGTGAGGTCTCTCTTCCAAAAAGAGCGCTGGAGTTCCCTCGCCTCAGTCTAAGTGTCAGCCTGGAGCTTATTAAAGCGTTGTCAGGCTGGAGGTTTCAGCCAGAGAGCTTATACCGTTATGAGTTGCCTGTGGCCCTGTGAGCAGCTTCAACCACCGGCTAAGGACGCCAGGTGATTTAATATGGCCCAAAGAAAGTAGTTCCATATGGATAATCCTCCCTTCCTCGCACAGGTCCATGGCCTTTCAGTTTTCCTCATGTTCCTGCTCCCATTCACTCAGCCGGGAGGAGATGGACTTCTTGTCTGTTGCAGAAGCCAGAGAAATTATCAAACTGGGTCCATTCAGATAAGGCTCTCCATATTTTACACCAGTGGTTCGACCAGTATGTTGGTCTGCCGATACAAATGGATAATATCTGCCTGTTCCATAAGGATCGCCCAGTCGGTGTTGCCTGGCGCCGACGTGAACAAGGCGAGGATCTGATTTTCCTCAACAGCTTCAGGGGTGTCAGTCTGTAAAATCTCACAGCCAAATCTGTCTCAACCTGCCTCAAGGAGCTGCCAGGCCGCTCAAAAAGAATTTCATTAGCTTGGATTTTAATGGGGAGCCCGACTGTCACATCATGGTCTAAATGCTGTTTCAGAGGCTCCTGAATGAAAACATGGGGGAAGCACAGATCATTGTAATTTGATGGATTTTCTTTTGTTGGCTCAAAGAGTCAGATTTAAATTTACATAAAAGAAAATAAGGGCCACTGGCCGCTTCAGTCCAAAAATGTCAAAATATTGGTGCTTGTCTTCAAATACCTATATTGGTCAAACACGTTTTTCCACCACCCGCTATTAGTATAGTACACAGATGACAACAGTGATGCTTACAAACAGGGTGAAACCAATTATTTCAGTTTCTGCTATGCAACTACAAACTGAATAGGTAGGATGCAAAATCACATATTGCACAAAGACAGAACTGTTGCTATTCCGCTACAAATGAGACTGCCCCTCTCTTAGCGGCAGTAATTATCGCTGGCTGTGTTGTCAAATGCAAATTATGGAGAAAAAGATGCGAGAAGGCATACCTCTGTGAGAAGCTCCTTGTTAGAGCTCTTTGCCACTGAACTCACTCACTCTCAAGACGTGCTTTCTGTTGTTTTCTCAACTAATCCGCTAAAATTTAAGCTGCTATGGAACTGAGGAGGAGAGGGGGAGGCGCTTTTTCTTGTTCAGAAACATTTATGAATATGCATAACTTCACTTAAGCATTTGTATTGTGGATAGACATGTAAACACTTGTACCATTATGTATGTGAGTATTTTTGTTCTTCACAAGTTGCTTCATAGCGTCTTTTTCAAGTTTAAGCTGAATGCATTTGCATAAAGTACATTCCTTGCAATATCACTCATGATACATATAGGATTTTTGTATAACTACAGCACTTTGCACATAGGTGATACTCTTGTCTAAAGTGGCTCAGTATTAAAGAGCAGGCTATTGGTGAACATTTTGGGTGTTGTGGATATCAAAGCTGCGACCTTTTGGCTCCACAACGGCCGCACTGCCACCCAACTGACCGATATTATAGAAAAGCCTTCGGGCCCGTGTGTGCGTTTGAATATAAATCATGCGCATGCCTTTTGCAGTCAGGCTTATGTGCTGCTGAATAATTGTCGGCTGTTTATGCTTTGCAGAATTAGATTGAGGTGGCGTGGACATGGGCAGGTGCTGTGTGCAGGCCGGCGGTATATAAATAATGATGAGAAGCCGTTCAGAATCACAAAAAGGTCTCGGGAACATGACTTGGCATCACATTAAAGCCCTCCCATTAGGAAGTGTAGAACCCCTTATACACATGTGGCTACTATATAAGAAGAATGCACATTCACTTCCATGGTATTTCTGTACTTGTGAAGCCCTTCTGTTAGGTACAATAGTTACCTAACCCTCACCCTAAGCATTGTAATCTTAACCCTGAATCCAAGGCCTAACCCTAACGTAACCCTTACCCTAAACCCAAACTTAATTCCAATTCTAATCTCATCCACACGGCTAAATCCTAATCCTAATCTAGTTCTTGAAGAAGTGAGGGGCTGCCAAAATGACCTCACTTGCAAAAATGTCCTCACTCTGAAGGTATTACAATCAAAGTGTTTCTCACAAGGATAAAAGTACAAAAACACACACACACACATGCCCAGACACACGCATGCGCACACTGAAGCACTCACACACACACATACACCCTTAAAGCAAGATAAACATGTCACCTACCGCCTCCGCAAAACAATCTTGTCTCAGGAAACATGCTGCTCGCTTTCTCATTTTGTCAGGGTTTTTACATGGCCTACATTTGACAGCAGTGACAGCCTTGTCACATAAACAACTGCGTATAATGCGGCGTGTCTAATGTGTTTTATAAGCAATGGGTGATCGGTTCGGTTTTAAGGTCTATGGGGACAGGTGAATTGTTTCTTTTTCCTTTCGCATTTCTCCTAAAATCTACAGTGGAAAGAGAGGCCTTTAATCTGCGCTAACAAGCTGGATGCCATCCACATTCGTCTCAAATTGCCTCTTGGTTTAATGTATTAATAAGCCTCATGCAAATGTGCAACTGGAACTGAAATGCTATTATAAGTAGAGGAACATAATATGACGACAGCAGGAAAGTGAATTAACACTGATTTGAATGCAATAAAAGGAATTAAATGAGGAGGCAATAAAAATTAGTGATCTCGTTCTC
>OMLF01005402.1:26856-38076 GCA_900302615.1 Holocentrus rufus | reverse complement strand
GCCTTTTAAAATGCATCCATAATATACATATATATATATATATATATATATATATATGGAGCATATGCTCTGAAGCATCATAGCAATCAAATGCTTCACAAGCAACAGGTTCAAAGTCTGTATGCCTGTTTGTGTCAGATAAGACTGAGAACACAAATCAATGGAAGGTCTTTATTCAAGTTATGACACTTTGAACTCACGTGCAAGGTTACAGCCACAGCAATTGAACGCGACATTATGCATTACACATCCCCTTGTTTTGACAAGGGTTAAAAGCGTCTCATGGCCAGCCAAGCGATTGATTTTGGATTGAATTCTCAGAGTAAATGGAAAGGCAATGGGAGCAACTTGAAGCATTTTAATTTTATAAAACCCCCTGCACGTGATCGCTGGAGGCATGCACGGTCCCCGTCAGAAGCTTACAAATATTTATAAATGTTTATTGGATGTGGTTAAGTGAGTTTTCCAGTGCAACTACTGGAAATATTTAATTACCGTTCTGTGCCTTCAGCGTAACATTCTTCCTTCATCAAGCCTCATGTGATGCTTTGTCTGCTATGGGTGTTATTAGAGCTATGAGACCCATTCGAAAATGCAAAACGCAATATTCAAATTTGGCCCCACATACTGTAAGGATGAAGACACTCAATATAGACTGCAGAATCTTATATTTCTTCTATCACACAGAAAATGGCGTTTTTTCAGCAGTTCTTCAGCAATTCTTCAGCAGTTCTTTGGGGTGGCTGAGGTGCTATATGGTACTGCTGCTGTGCAAAGAACCTGTTAAGCTCCTGTATGGTTCTCTGGAGGTTCTCTACTGGTTCTTCAGCTTAGTTCAGTTGGGGCAGAAAAAAAAAGCATTAAAAATTAGTGGGGGTATACAGCACAACATAAGTTCAAACAACTCTTCTTCTTTGTTTATTTACCGGTAACCTATGTATGACCTAATAACCTATAGTACATTGATGATTACGAGCCAAAGAACCACTTTTGGGTACTATTTAACACCATTTTTGTTGAAGCAATATAGTGCTGTATGGCACCTCTAATGGTTCTATCTAGCACCATTTGGGAGAAGTGCTCATTGGTGCTATATAGTGCCAAAAGTGGTTCCCCTATGATTAGGAGCCAAAGAACCACTTTTGGATACTATTTAGCACCGTTTCTATTTAGAGTGTGCCATCTTTTAAATCTAAACAAACGAGTGTTACGTCTCCGTAAATATACACTGCATCACTTCCTATGCAGCAGACATGTTTTCCTGGGAATGGGGGACCCCTTCCTTGGTGTTTATGGCGAATGTCAAAGCTTTAGTGAAGCGGCTACTGGTTGTATCACTCTTGTCTGGTATCAGTTGGCATGGATGCAAAAGTGCAACCGTACTTCAAGTTTGCTTCCATGTGCCATTTCTTGTATCCTATCACTTCAGTGCTCGAGTCCATTCCAACATGTGAGAACAGAGGTTTGGCTACGACTCAGAGGAAGGTCATCTCTATCTCCCCCTTCTGTGTGTAAGCCACATAAATCATGTATGCACACACTCAGTTGAGCCCTGGCTCACCCACTCTGCACCCTAACACCCACCCCCATGCCGCGCCCCAGATAAACACAGGCACAGATGAACTCTTCAGGTTATCCCCCTTATTCCCTTGGGTACACGTCAAGGAGATTACACCGTCAATGAATATGCAAAAAAGGGCCAGGAAGAAGTGACAGGAACGTGGGACTGGGCAGATAGCACAGGGCTCGGCTAATATTTCAGCGCATAATGATGTCATCTCGATGCTTGATCACTGAACAATTGACTGACTGTGGCTGGTGATCTAGCTGCTGCTTATCTTGTCATTGAGGTCACACACACGCAGTGGAACAGCAAAGTAGAATATCACTGGCAGTGGGAGTGGAGGAATGTAAGACAAAGGATAGAGGAACAACAGAAAGGAAGATTAACAACCAAAAAAGCGATAGTGCGTCATTATCGGGAAACAGTAAAGCTTTTAACTTCCCTTTTTGGGGTCCCAGAAGACTGATGGAAGGGTCGGGTGAGTCTGTGTGGGTGTGAGTGTGTATAAGTGTGGGAGACGAGTGAGTCTACATAAACGAGTGCAGTGACGCCTAGAAACATCAGGCCCAGTCCATACAGAGCCAATGCATTGATCAAACTCAAGTCCAAATGAACTGAAGGGAAGGCGACAGGGGTATCGCCTTTCTACTCCAGCACTGTCCAGAGACTGGAGGCTTTCTACATGTGCTGCACCAGTCTGCAGTAAGGAACAGGGGAAAAAAATCACTTTGAAATACTTCAACACTTTACTTTTCTGGGCGTATTTCTAGCTTCCTTTTTGCACCAATGTTTGACAAACACTTCAGGAGAAGGGAGATGGAAGGGCAATGTAGGAATTTACTGGCTGAAGTAGACAAAAGGGAAATTGGATACACCAAGTATTAATTTGCAACACTCTGCAAAATAATTCCTGGAATGCATTGAATAGCACAGATTGATGATATACAACAGCGGAAGAGAATCTCAAGATGGGATTTTTCATTAAGCTCAAGGTCCTTAGTACTGAAAGTCTAATGTACAACCTTTTACTATACATTTGAAGATGAGCCACAACAAGTTTTTTCTGATGAAAGTTACATAGAAAAAGTAGCTCAAACTGCTTTGTAAGAATAAAAAGGTGATGTATATATCTGTAATGCCATATAATTTAAAGACATATGCCTGAACAAAAATACTACCTATTAGGCTTAGGTTTAGACCTGTACCTATTAATATATTGTTATTAGCCTTTTCTTAAAATTGGATATTGGTCAGTCTGATATGATGGAGGTAAGGATGTGATTTAACTAAGCAGCTTCAGGGGTGTCAGTCTGTAAAGCCCATAATGAAACCCTCCTTCCCTGCCCTGGGGAGCTGCTAACCCACCCAGCTTTTCATTGAGAATTTTAATGTCCTTTGATTGTCTAAATGCTTTTTCAAAGGCTTTTTCATCCTGACAAGAATTACATTCTGTAGGGGACACTGATGCTTTGTGAGGCTTTGTACGTTTCTTTCTTTTTTTTTTTTTTTTGCATCAAAATGGCCAGACTTAAAGATGTTAAATATCAGCCCAAATTACCAGCTATCAGCAGCTTCAGTCAAAAAATATCTGTAGAGGCCTTTAAATATCCATACTGGTCAAACCTGAATGTGGGATCTTATATGAAATAGAGTGAAGGAATGTTTATTGTGTTTCTAAACTGCCTGCCAGAAACTAGAGTCCAAACCAAATAACCCCATCTGGTTCATCACAGGAGGAGATGAAGAAGTGAAGTGAAGCAATGTTAACTCTCTTTTGGATAAAACGTCCGTCACACCTCAAATTTCACACAATCTGGATCTAAACCCAAACCAAACAACGCAGGTGCCGTGTGTATGGCTCGCACACATGAAACATCTCGAGTCTGCGGAGAAGCCGACAGCAGTTTAGAGATATCCAGTGGAGAAACTGAAAGTTTGACTAAGATTCTCTTGTTAGTGCACGGTGGCTCAGTGGTTAGCGCTGTTGGCTCACAGCAGGAATGGGCTTGAATCCCGGCCCCGTTTTGCACATTCTCCATGTGTTGGTGTGGGTCCCGTCCAGGTGCTCCGCTTTCCTCCACAGTCCAGAGACAGGCAGGTGAACTGGAGACTCTAAATTTCCCGTAGTTGTGAGTGTGTGTGTGAGTGTGTTTGTCTGGTGCCCTGCACGAGGTATTTAATGTTTCGGGGTGTGTGCATGCTGGGATATGCTCCAGTTCTCAAAGGCTGCGTTGTCTTCAATTTGGACCTCAGAATTTCTGTCTTGTACATTTTTGACTCGTGCGTTCACTGTGTGAACTCAGCAATAATGGATGCTCCTTGCTTTGGATTTCCGCGTGTTATCCGAGCAGAACAATGGTGAGGATGTATGCAAGGCAATGTATTTGGGAGGATGTGGAAAATTTCAAGACTGTTTGTGTGAATTTGACTGTGCAAGGAGTTTTTTCCTGATTTTAAAAATGGCATTTATATTGTTTTTTAATAGCTGCCACCAGCAGCTCTATAGGTCGCTCCGTCTGTTGGTTGGTCAACAAAAATTTCCCCTTTTCTGACTTACCCAGCCTGAGACAAGATGTTTGATGCTGTTTTCATAAGTATGAAAGTTTTGGAGTTGCTGGAAGGTTTATTTTTTCATTTTGATGGAGCTAGGCTAATGACTCCTGTAGACTTCAAGTCTTTATGCTAAGCTAACAGAAACTGCTACTCTTAGGAACTGAACCAGAGGACGTACGATGAAAATGGGATCGCTCTGTGTAAATTGTAAAAAGGAGATTTTGCCCAAAAGAGAGAATTCCCTTAAGCAAAAATGACCTTTGATATGACTTAGTTATTTACCATGAAAGTCCCTCCAATAGGTATCAAAACTGGCTTGCCTGCTTAAATGATCACATTTCTGGTTTCTTTAACCTTGAGTATTAGCACTCCACCCCTTACTAATGCCCGTCAAACATTACTTGACCTATTGCTAAGATAGATTTCCTCAATGATTAATCCATGCCCCTTGTCTTCAGGATTAAGAATTCCCAGCGTTAACCATTATCCCCCGGCCAAGTTCTATTATTGGAGATTGGAGCGTTGTCTTATTCTCACATCGTCTCTCTCTCTCACACGTACACATGCATGCACGCACACACACACACACACATAAAGAGTCTCTTTATTTCTCTTTCTGAGGATATTGTATCATAATGATGTCACTGTAGTGATCCTGAATCTTTGGATAAGAGTCTGTGGGTATTATGCTGGAGAAGAATCACCCAGTTTAGGGGAGTGGAAACGCTGTCAAGCCTGATCCTAGTGCGTTTGTAGGCGCATTCACTGAAAGAAATAACTTCTGAAATCATAAATTGATATCCTTGACTAAAAAAATAAGATAATGTGTCAGGCAAATAAATAGAGATTTTATAGTAACCTAATAATAAGACATGCTGATGAAAGATAATGAAGGAGAAAGTAAATAGGCTCTTTAGTCATGGTGCTCAGTTATCTATTGTAGATATCATCTGTTATCATGGGTTTCACCCGAGGAGATTTAACCGCATTTAGCTCAAAGACGCCTTGGATAAAGCCTTGATGAATATTCATTTTGCTCTATCTTGACTAATTGGCATTAATTCAAGGATATGTGAAATCTGTTGGTTTGCTTTCATTTGTTTGCAGTGCAGCTGAAAGCCGGTATCACAGGTTGCTCTGCTGTTGCACTGCTGCCTTTTGAGGGCATTTGAAACAAATCTTGACTTTGTATTTATCTTTCAAGTTTTGATTGTGTTTTAGCTTATGCACTGTACATTGTTGCATGCTGTTTCTGAATCAGGTCTCTCTCAAAAATTGGTTTCTTAATCTCAATTGGTATACCTGGCTAGATGAAGATTACACATCATAATTAGGATGTTTCACATTCCACATTCAAAGTACACAATATTAGGTATTTAGTTTATTAGGCCAACCCATTTATTGCATGCTTTGTAGGTATTTTCTACTTTATTCATTCTGTGAAGTGGTGCCAATAGGTGCTTTGCACTGTTTCAAATCAGTGTGGCTTATACATTCTGTTTGTCACCTGTGGCATTCTAGGCCTACACAATTCTAATCAGACACTTGACAATCAGCCTATAAAAAGCCACTAAAAGGTAGAGCACCGCAATTTGTAAAGGAATGTATTTTTCTAATCTCATCACTCCTCTGGCCTCGGCGCCTTTATCAGCTTTCTCTCCAATAACTTGGATGTGCAGATTACAGTGCCTTTTTGTCCTCCGCTGTGATTGAACATGGATCCACCTCTCCTCTATATTTGCTACGATGATTACCATTTGCTTGTTTAGCTGTTGATGTACACCTTTTGTCTCGACTTAAAAGGGTAGACGAGAGAGAAAGAGAGAGAGGGAGAAGAGAGAGTGCAGGCTTGTGCCGGCCATTCCCGTGGGTCCTACACCACCCTCCATTGGCATTTTATTGAAATATTAAAGGTGAGGCAGATCTGCAGCGACATATTGTAAAGGCTGTCACTCCGATCACAAAGGCACTGGAGTGAGTGGAGGATGGAGAGGAAGAGCAGGAGGAAGCAGAGAGGTGGAGGGGTGGGGTGGGGTTGATGGAGGGTAGAGGGGGTGAACGACCCGAGGCTACGATCCAGGAAGTGTGTGTAGGTGAGTGGGAGGTAGCGGGCTGGGAAAGTCACAGTACAACAGGCAATCAGAATTTCCAAGCCACTGTTGAGATAGAAGTTGGCGAGCAGGAGAAGTGGAAGGAAATCGTATTGACATTGGGATGAGGCGAGGGATGGGGTGAACCCATGTGTTGAGAGAGGCTGAGAAACCAACAGGGGATGTTAAAACACTGACAGATTCTGCTGAGGTCCAGCCATTGATTTTTATTTATTTATTTATTTATTTTTTGGTCACAGCTTGATGGGCGTGTGCACTGTAGAACATACATCTTTATGCCCATTATGTTTGGCCTGGTTTGGAGGGGAAGGGCATGGCTTAAAATGGGATTGACCCTCAACCACTTGGTAGTAAAGCGGCTCAGTTTTGCATTGCTGGCAGGCAGGACCTCCATCAGTCTGCCCGTCCAACACTTTACTCCAAGGCAGCTTATCTTGAAATCTATTTGGCAGATTATCTTGAAATTTGGTGAGCACATTCCTCTGCACCTGATCCTCCATCTTTTCTCTAGCGCCACCCTCAAACCAAAATGTCAGATTTACACACAAGATATCGTTAAATCTAATCAGTGGATTGCCATGATATTTGGTGAGTACATTCATACTTGCCAAAGGAAGATTTCTCTTGATTTTGATGACCCCATGACCCTTCCTCTAGCGCCATCCTCAGACCAAAATGGCAAATTTGAACACATAAAAACCCATGGGCAGTTTGCCCTAAAATGTGGCAAGAATAATCTACTCAGAGGATGAACCCTGATTACGTTTGGTGACCTCATGACCTTTTCTGTAGTGCCACCCTCCCGCCAAAATGTACAAAACCACCAGACAACCCACCCACTCTCCCACTACTTGCATTCCCCCGACATGCACCAAGACACCAAGGCAACAGCAGCAGAGGACCGCACTTGTGTGGTCAGTTTCATTTTATAAATGATGGATAACAACATTTAGTATGGCCTGGGTTGAAAAATACTGAACCTAACCTTTAAATATAAAATTTTATTCCACAGATTATTCATTGAAAATATCATTTTGGGCATCCTTGCAGCTTAGTTAGCCAAGGTGCATACAGTGGACCCGCAAAATGCTACGCTTGAGCTTCCGACCTGGGACAGTTGTAGTATGTCTTCACTCCCCTGCCTCATCTCTCTGTCTCTTCACTGTAAACTGCCCAAGGAAAGGAAGACGTGAACATTTTGGGCATCTGACTTACCCAGAGTGAGACAAGATGCTCGATAACATTTTCATCTCTGTACGGTCACGAGTTCGCTTCCCATGGGTAGCATTTCGTGTTAGCTTAGCATAAAGACTACAGAAGTCATTAGCCTAACTCCAAAGTGAAAAAATAAACCTTACAGTAACTCTGAAGCTGTCTTATTTCTACAATTTATGTGTATTTGAAATCCATAAAAAAGCGCAAATTCACAATAGCTACGACCAATATGTGAATGCATCCATGCATGCATGCATTTCAGCCTCGAAATTTCAAAGGCAAATTTCAGCCTCGTAGGTAGAAAATTGCGGTTGCTATAGGGTGGGCACAGCTTTGTGGACGGATGAACCAATAGAATTTTGTGGACTAATGAACTGATGGAGCAACAGAATGAGATGGTGGGGCTAACCCACACCACTGAAAAAGGAACCTCTGCAGACTCCAATGTTGCCTCCCAGAAGAGTCTACAACAAATAATTCATAAGCTATGAAACAGGGTGTGGCTAAAGTATTGGGGGGAGGGCAAACTGTCACCAATGAAAAATGAACTCTGATTAGTGCAATGATGATTCACACAAGGGCGTAAAACAAACGGTTAATGAGTTATGAACGGGGGCGTGGCTAAAGTATAGGGGATGGGGCTAACCCACACAAATAAAAAAGGAACTCTACTGAGTTCAATGATGCTTCTCACAAGAGTCTATGACAAACGGTTCATGAGTTATGAAAGGGGGCGTGGCAAAAGTGTAGGGGCGGGGCAGATTCAGATTCAGATTCAGATACTCTACCAGTCATGTCAGATATTCTACCAATGAAAGTGTTTCTGTATGTATGTGTCTGTGTGTGTGTGTATGTGTGTGTGTCTTTCTACTAAGTTTGGCCATGTCATGTGAATCTGTTTCGAGGTTATGTGCCTTTTTGTGATAGGCCACTCCCGTTGCCACGTCCCCTTTTTGCCAATTGGCGTGAACACGAACACACGCCTTCACACACATGGCCTTGACCTCCATGCCAAATTTCGGCCTGCTAGGGCAAAAACTGTGGCCGCCACAGGGTGGGGAAATTTTGTCGGCCTATAGAGCTGCTGGTTGCAGCTAAAAAACAAAAAAAAAACAAAAAAAAAACAAAGAACTTCTCCTAAAACAGCTCTCTCTTTTTTCCCCCAAGACATGTCTGTGTCATTTCATTACTGTGTAACACACAGGTGGGTTAGGTAAGGTTTTTTTTTTTCACTTTGAAGGAGCTAATAACGCTAATGACTCCTGCAGACTTCAAGTCTTTATGCTAAGCTAACACAAAATGTTTAAGGGCAAGGACTCTGATTCGATGACGTTTGCTGGCAAAGCTTGCCACCGATGAAGCTTGTCTGGACATTAAATTGATATGTTGTTTCCAATGCAGCTATATTGCCAGCAAAAGTTCCTAAAATAAAATGTTTACAAATTATTTCCTATTTATCATCATCTTTATAACTAACTGAAAGTTGTTGCTGCCGGATTTTGATTTCACATTGCTAATGTCAGTTCAGTAAATTCTAAATTATTTGAATTCAAATTGTGCCAGTTGATGCCCAGTCAGCTTATCTTGGAAAGTGACATAGCTGACCAACACCAACAAACAGACATTTGTGATTACCCTGTTCAAAAAGGCTTTGCTGCAATTAAGAAAAAACCTTGTTCAGTTACTAGGTTTGCTAGTTACTAGTTAAGTAAGATCATACAAATCATACAAAAGATGCATTTTAAACAGCTAGACATCTGAATTGCATCCCACTGTCTCTCAATTTGTTTGTGTGAAGCACTCATAGGAAAAAAAAAATTCTATGACAGCCATTGCAAACAACCTACTGAGAGACTGTTATTCACCCATACTCTTTCTTATCAGATCTTATGACCCGAATCAGGAAAACACTGCAACAACTACAACTTGTTCCCTGGCCACTGTGTTCCTTGATGGCAGGCTGTGTCTTGTGTCTCTGACAGAATTTACATGAAAGATAAACACTGATGGACTCCACAGTGTTTCACTTTAAATGACCTTCAGCTTTCTCTGTATTAGGGGATCCAGCCTTGCCAACTTGCTAAGCCCTTGGTAAATATTTTCACAGAGACACTTAAGGGAAGAATCCACCCTAAAACATACTCTGGCAATGGACCTTGCATTTTTTGGGTCTGATGTTCAACAGTTAAACAAGGAGAAATCCTCCTTAGAAGAGGCAAAGGCAAGATGTTCTGGGGAATTATTGGGAAATGGAGGAAATCATTAACTGATATAAAAGCGGCAAATCAGGTTGAGGGAAAAGTGCAAAATAGGTAAATTACAACACATAACCAAAAAAGGTCCTGGAACGCAGTGAAAACTTTAATGTGGTTTCCAGCATTGGTGTACTTCATCATATCACTATTTATTCAGTGTCAAAATACAGTATTTGCTGGGTTGGTTGATTGATATTCGTGGTTATATCTACTGACTGGACAGTCTTAACTGTAAGAATAACAAAGATGAGCTTTTGCCCTTTAGAAGTGGAATATTTTTGCTTATGCTGCAAAGGTCTCCCATTCAACTGCGACAGTATGGCCCTATTGCTGATTTCCAGCTGGCATTCTGCAACACTCAAATGATGAGCACTATCAGATAAAGCGTCTTTCAAGACGTGGGAGTACAGCTGAAACTGCATTGCAAATTCACATCTTGAATAAGATGAAGGAATTGGCATAGCGTGCTTCATTTGCTTTTTCAGCTGACATGCATTCGTATCAGAGCGGGCTGTGCTGCAGCGCCCTCTGGCTTTGTGTAATGAAATGCAGTAACATGAGACAATCCGATGGCTGTTCCCTTAATAACTGTCTGGGGTAAATTTAACAGTCTGTAGTCTCTGCATGGTCTCATAATGTTTGATCAAATACAACTGGTCTCTTGTTCTATCCAGACATGTAAAACCCCATCTTCAAACAAGTTTTGTCAGTATGTGCTTACTATCATGCAATAAATTTCTCTTATATCAGATTAAAAATGTTTTATGTAAATAAAAAGGTGGGCTTAGTTGGGTTTTTATCTCCACTGCGTCCTTGCTGCAGCTCATTAACAGGCTTAACGGGATACAGTGTATTTCAAGAATTCTCCCCCTGAAATAGCAGCATTTTAAAGTGAAAGTTCACTTTTAAACAATGGGGGCTGCAGGAGATATTATGCACCACAGTCTGAAGCCTTTGACCAGGATAACATTAACCAATTTGATGTTTCAGAGGAAATTCAGGGTTATTTGTCAGAACATGAATATACAGAAGAACCAATCAAAGACGAATGGTGACCCAAAAAACAGGAGGATTTAGCCAGTCAAGTTGAGTCAGTTGCTGCAGGTGTTACTTAGCTGCTGTTTTCTCCGGACTCCAGACAGTAAAGTTATATCAGAAGTGCCTAGTCATGCCTACAGAGATCAAGTAATGTCACCTGTGTTGCTATGAACAGGATTGTAGACAGGTCTGGTTGATGGAAATGGCGAACAAGAAGCAGAGAGAGACAGAGGAGTGTGTTACACAAAGTAGGACTGGGGAAACAAAAGTGCGTTGCCTAGAAAACATTTGTATTTATGCATATTATATTTTATTTTGAATGGGATGGTGATGAAGAGGCAATGTAGCACGAGGCATTTAGGTTTTCCAAGTGTTTCAAAATAAAAGCATCTGTACACAGGGTATTCAGTAGGGGTGGGCAAAAACATCGATTCACCAAAGTATCGCGGTTCTTTTTTTTTTTTTTTTTTTCTCCACGAATCCA